>VCAZ01000049.1:2510000-2620000 GCA_005784505.1 Bagarius yarrelli | reverse complement strand
GGTTCAGTCTATTATGGATCATGGATCAATCGTGCCCGTCTCTAGTCGCAATGCTAATAAAAGCTTCTTGACTTCTAGTTCCACTGTCATCATGCACATCGTAACCGCTTTGTGTTAGACCGTACCTAGAAATGGCTTCAGCTTGTACTTTTGCTTTCCCATCAGTAGGTTGTGGTATGTTAGAGGTCATTTTGAAGAATGGTGGCTTTATTTGAACTGCACTGAACTATGATAGCAAGAAAAAGCAACATGAGCCAGTTAGATAGTTAGAGACTTGGGGCACAGGGTGGGGGATAAACTCCCATAAGACACACACACACATACACACACACATTCACACTTTAGGGGCAATTAAGAGATGCCGATCAGCCTACAATGCATGCATTTGGGCTGGGGGAGGAAATGGGAGTACCTGAAGCAAAGCCCTGAAGCAGGAATTGAACCCCCGACCCTGGAAGTGTGAGGCAAGCATGCGTAATTAAATACAAGTCAATTTTATTAGAGAAAAAAATTTTTAAAGAAAGATGTTAAATTTTTGACATGTTTTGCTGGTCAAGTAAGTAATTTTTAGTAATGTTTTCAGAAAAAAGTTTCGTTCTGCTGGTTGAAAGTCTACTGATAGCAATCATTATGTTAAACGGTCTATATTTATTTATATATTCTGTGGAAGAAATGTTTGGTCAGAAGTATATTGATGGGCTTTTTCACGTGTCTGTCAACATATGTATGTGCTACATATATCGATTTCCGGCACCACGAAGCTACCACTGCTGGGCCCCTAAGCAAGGCCATTAACCCCCAATTGCTCAGTTGTATAAATGAGATTGTTGAAAAAGTTGCTCTGGATAAGGAAGTTGCTCTGGATAAGGACGTCTGCCAAATGCCGTAAATGTAAATACCTCTGCACACCGTGTTCTCGCAGACAGGATACGTAATCAGTACGTACACATACTGTGACGAAAAAGACCGAATCAAAACAGAGCAAAAACCTGAATTAATGTCGGTGTTGTGTTTCCAAACTGGAGTCGACTACAGGAGTCAAAGGGTCTGAAAGATGATGTCATGGTTGCACTTTTTCTTTTGGTGTGATGCGATTTGGGTGTGTTTTGATAGTAACAGATAGCGGTTTTATATAAATAACATGTACGGTTGCGAAGGGGCTTATTGTCTGGAACTTTTCCATGAAAACTTTACCTTGGGAATTCTGGAACATATTGGAACTTATAGGAATTTATACATGTAGTTTGAGTAACTTTACAAATTAGTTTAACTGTGTATAACAGTGTATTGACCGCATTGAGAACTATTTTTATGTTTGGTATTTTCTTTATTTTATTCATACAGCAGGGCAAGTGAGGGCTACCGGGTTTGTTCAATAACCCAGCAATGACAACTAGGTAGTCCCGGGATTTGAATGCGCAACCCTACTGTATTAGTCGAACAATGTAACCTCTGAGATTCTACTGTCCTTTTCTGCTGCAGCAATTTGCCAACAAATATGTTTTATTTATTATAAAATGACACATCTGTAGTTGTGGTTATTGTAGTTGATAGTTTGTAAAACAGATAAGTAGTTTGATCCAATGTCATCATTTACATTTAAAAAGTGGCTCCTTTACTCGTTTCCTGTTTTCTCTTCTGAATAAGTAAGAAAGATAACGCATCATGACAAAGAACTGGAAAATCCACTGACACTATCAGGTATCTGATATTGTCATAAAATCAAGGTTGGTTGTTTTATAAATATTTATAAATAACCCACACACGTATCAGCACGAGGCCTGCGTGATGGCCTCGTTTGTGAACGAATCATTCTATAAAACCGGGATCATGATGATGATGTAACTGACTTAAGTTGTGATTACTGACTTTACTGACTTAGTGATATCATCATTTTGCGTCATTGCGAATGACGTCATTAGGTTAGAGCGTAAAAGAAAATTTTGGAGCTGTATTATTGAAACAAACTGTCCTAAAAACTCACTTCGCTTTATCTAAGTAAGACTTCCTATCACTAACTGTCGAGGACATTGAACGCGGTTTTCTGGACTTAAGTATAATGTGGCGATAGAACCAGTCATTGTGGTAAAGCAGTGCCTGCTTTGGTGGTGGTGGTTTATTTAGTAAGCACATACATGCCATACATACATAACGTTCCTTGCTATTACCTTTTTGTGGTGTTCATAGAAACAAAAACTTTAGTTGCAAACATTTCAGCAAACTTTCCAAATGAACTTTTTCTTGAGATTTTTCCCAAATATTCTTAGTTGGAAACTCAACAGGAATTTATGGGAATTTAAATTTACCAGAAATTTTGGAAATTTTATATAAACTGTATATACAAACAAATGTAAATACAAATTTTTTAAAAATTCCATTAATTACTGTTATAGGCTAACCTGCAGTTTTGCAAATTCCTAGTTTACTCTTATTAATTCTCATTAAAGGTTTTTAGTCAATGAGAAAAAAAATCCCAGAATTTTGCTGCTCCAATTGCACATGATTTCCTACACTAAAAATGTTTATTATCAGTGATCCAACAGTTGATTATCGCCACCTCCCTGATTTTTCTAAAAAGCTTCGTGTGTGGCTTTAGGTTTTAAGTGAAAGGATACCTTTTTCTTAAACTCCCCTGCTAATGTTAAAGTGGCAGCTTGTTCCACTTTCTGTAAGTTACCCCACACCCATGAAAGAATGTGATAGCACGTGCCGGCACACGATACACACACACACACACACACACACACACTGTACACTGTAATACAGAAAGTGCAAAGTGTCACTTGCATAGCTTTCTGTCTCATAGCACACTTCGTGTGAGCACACACAACATATGTTATATAAAGGGGAGTGTAAAGTGTCATTGCTCTGTGTCTCATAGCACACACACACATTTCATGGCATTATGTAGGAAGTATAAAGTGTTTTTTGGCTTAATTTTACTCTTTTAGCACACTATTCATGCACACACACACACACACACGTTATGCCATAATGCAGAGACGGTAAAGAATCATGTTTTTAATTCACTTTAAATTTGCAACAGGAAAACAACCTTTTTAAAATAGAATGTCTTTTGTTTTAAGCAAAACTAGTGGCTTCGATTAGGTGCCCTTGATTCACTGTTTATTAGTCTGGCAGGCATGTGGAATTATTAAGTCGAGCCTGACGAGTTTTAACTGCACAGGAAACAGTCCCGCTATTGTCTTGGACAATGCTCGCTCGCCAAAGAGAAGAAAATCAAAGGAGCTGCATGCCCGATTTAGCTATAGGAAAGTCATGGTGTCAAAGTCTGTATCGGATCTTTCCGTGCACCAGAAGCCTCAATTTAGATGAGACTGCAGGAAGTAAACAGCAAAACAGACTGAGAACACGACCCCCACGTATTCAAGTCTAAACCTCGAGCGAGGAAAACGATTCCTCTCTCTCCAGTTTTAGTCTCCCATCTGTATAAACACAGACTTCCATTCAGAGCTCTTTTATATGCGTTACACATCAGCACAGCTCTTAGACTCGCAAGTGCTTTCTAAAAATGTATACCTTTATGCATTCGATCATTTTTATGATTCAGTGGGGTTTTTTTTCCTTCTGCTGCGGTTCTGCATTTACACGCTGCTGGCGTGGAGATTTACAGAGTCGGAGCAGTTGTTACCGACTACATACAGACTTGCACGCCTGCAGGCTGTAGCACACTGTGTCTTTGCTGGTTGCTACAAGTATGCGCCCTGGTTCTCTTGTCTATTAACTCCTCCCACTTTACCTTCCAATTATTCTCCTGTAAATTGTACATTATACTCACCGGTTGAGGAAAGAAAACCCTCAGGCACAGTGACTTAAGTCATGGAAGAATGGAACCTGCAGACATGATGGAAGTGCAGATAGATAGACAGGGAGGATGTTTTATGTTGAAGCAGGTGGTCGCTCAGTGGTTTAGGCAATGGACTGGGGATGCCACTGCGGGGCCACTAAGCAAGGCCCTTAGCGCTCAACTGCAAATTAGATGCATTTAAGTCACTGTAGATAAAAGTGTCTACCAGTTGCTGTAAATGTAAAGTGCTTGGAGTGTCGGCATTAAACAGATAATTACTAGTACGCTGGATCACAAAACAAAGTGTAACAACTGCAAAAAGTGTTGAAAATGAATAATGTTAAAAAATATATTTTCTTTTAATTTAAATGTCAATTGTATTTAAGAAATAGGAAGATCTTTATTCGTCTCTTGACCACCTTGGTGCCAGAACAGAGGCCGCATTTAAATTGCACGTATTAAGTGACCACTTCTGCTGTTTTTTAGCTTTAGTCATTGATGTTATACTCTTTCAAAACTGGCAGCAGTTGTTATCGATCAATATGGAATGACTATAATTACATTTATGTCATATGTAGATATGCCCCAGGTACGGGTCAGTTTTAAAAGACGTTGTCACAAAATCGGAATTGGGCATTAAGACCTGCAGTGTTAATGCGGTCTTTCGGCATACGTACGTTGCATCATGAGGAATGGTGGGACCAGTTGATTACCAGGAGTTAAAACCCAGGAATTTTTTTGACCACTTGGGAAAGTCTTGTTACTCCACATCACCATCATTCCACATCATAAATGTGCCTTTAACAAATAAAAGATTACGGTATACTATAAAGTTGTTGAGGCTTACTGTAAAAGTAGTCACTGCTGTTTATAGATTTTACATTTCTAAATGTAATTTTTTTAATTTTTGTGGAAATTGCGGTCATTTTTCTCTTTAAAAAAGTAATTTGATCTGTCATTTGCTAGACAGTCACCAACAGACGAAATATATGACCTTTAGTTTGATTTTATTATAACTAAAGTTACAAAATAACGCAGCAACCCTTATAATGATTTCACAGCGTCATCATTCAGCAACCGTGATGGCACTAATGCCTGAAAAGAATGTTGGCAGAGTAAAGCGTTACGATGTTTTGGTAGGTTGGTGTTTGCAAAAAGCTGAAAGTTTGTGTACACATGACTGCTACTTTCTGTTTTCCTGCTGGTTTAAGAAGTTTTGCTGCTCATCTGTACAATATTAAATGTGTTGCAGCTGTTTAGGAGTGACATCCGGTTTAAACCGAGCTTTACATTAACCCTCCAGACTGTTCTGATCATTCAGTGTGATACTGACGCAGCCTCGGATGTCGTTTCCTCTTCAGCGCTGGTCTTTGAGACATTCCCTAAGATGGCCTGCTCAGCGTGTTGTGAAGTTGTATCTGGTGATTATAGAGGACTGTTTTATTGTCAAGCTTATTAATTTTACCAGCTGTGGTCTCCAGAGGTGCTGCTCTGGCTGTAAATACCTCTCTGTAATGACACTGAGTAATACTTATACGCTGCCATCTTGAAGGAGCTGCTTTCTCTGCCTCTGCTTTCTCCTAAACTGTTGCCGTTTGACACAGATCATCGTTAGGACACCTTTTTTTAATGAAGTGTGACTGTAATCACAACCATATGCATATAGATTAGCTGTCGGAAAATTAACTCTTGGCTCACTGGCGCGACAGTCGAATAAATTAAATTAAAATTAGTTTGCATAGAATTTTTTTAACAATAGACATTGTGATAAAGCGGCTTTACAGTAGTATGAATAAAATTCATATGAATAAATAGTTAATTAAATTTAAGGGTAATCCTTTGTGTTAATTACCACATCACACAGCCCACACATCATCATAGTAACTCTGTCTGAAATCCTCTTTTAGTTCATTCTATATTTAACTTGGTGCGTACTCCCCAACCGCTCAAAAAGTATATTCTATATGGCATGGTTATGCATAGTATGAACAAAATACTGACTTATTGCATCCTTCATGTTGAGGTTAAATAAGTGAAATGTAACCGCAAAAAAACAATATTGCTTTCCTAACCTACTTAAAGCTATTAAAATCACTTAAAAAAAGTGCTGCTTCCTGCTGTTTTTTGTTCCCGTGGGCTCATGGTATGGTAAAGTGTGCATTGTGTATATATACTTGGAAATACAGGCTGAAACAGACATCTGGGAACCTTTATAGCAACTTTCACAGTCTAAGGATCTGGACATCCTACTCACCTTGCATACTTGTTTCACATACTATATATTATGGAAGTATATGTTTTTAGACAAACCTATTCACCCAAGAACCGCTGGCTTTGTTTGCTATGAGTTGCACCTTCCTTCCTGATGTGTTCATTTGAGACTAGAGATTAATGATAATGTATGATTTGCCAAACCCGCCTGTCTTACACTCAAGAATAGTTGTTAAGTATATGGACAAATCTATAGCCCACACGTTTGGAATAAAAACAAAAATCCTACAGACTCCAGAGGTGCTTAGGTTTGCTATTTATGCTGCAATTAGGACTGTGTAAAAATATCGATACAGCTAACTATAACGATATGTTTTTTAAAGATAGTGTATCGATATTTTAACCTCTGGTATTGATACATGCTAGGTTTATGTTAATATTTGATAAAAACCCTCAGTTCCCGTCAAACGACTTTCTCTTCCACTCCTTTTGCACATTTTTTTAAACTTTGAAGTGTTGCAATATATCAAAATGTATCGTATTGTAAGGCCCTTATTAATACACAGTTCTAGCTGCAGTGCATAAAAATTCAACTTGATGTCTTGTAGATTTTTTTAGGTGTTAGGTGATGTAAAACAAATACTTATCTATATAGCAAATCTTATATAAAGGTAAGAATGTTGTTTGCCATTTTGCTATCATTTAAAGCTAATTCGATTAGCATGAAAAGATGCTATACACTCCGGCATCGAAAGTGTAAAGGGATGTGGAAACAGTGACAAAAAGACAGCACAGTGCGGCAGCATTAAATCCTGTTATATAACTTTAATGCTAGTTTAACACACAAGCTAAAACGGAGACGCTAGTCAGACTCAAAAAAGCTTTTTACATGCCACAAGAGAACACTACTCCACTAGTTAGCTGAACGTTAGCCAACAAGATTTCAACACAAACCCTAGAAACATTATTATGAATGAAAACATAGCACTAATTCAGCTTATTTTTTTTTTAGTCTTAATTTATGTGCCGAAGGTTGAGTTTTTTCAAACAAACTTTTGGGTTAAGAAAACGAGGAAACACACCAAAACATTTGCTTCCTTACTTATGAATTCACATTTACGGTTTGTGGCAGACCCCCTCATCCAGAGTGACTTACATCTATTTAATTTTTTATCTAACTATGCAGTCTTGCTCAAGGGCCCTGCAGCGGTAGCTTGGTAGTGTTGGGAATTAAACCTATGATCTTCGGATCAACTGTAAAATTGTGCTTCAACAAGAAATTTCGTATCTGCACGTGACTGTAAGTTTTTAGCCATTTTTAAATAGTTAAAATACGTGCTGATAGGAACAATATCCTACTGGGTTATAGACTGCGCTGATTAATGCTGGAGGTTCCCGGAAAAGTGGTGCATAACAGGCCAGTAGTTTGACACAAAAAGAGTCTTCACCCAGTATTCACCTGATTTATGACTACTTAAAGCGGAGACTACAAAACCCAGGCCACTTCTTTCACCCCAAATTATGGTCAGGCGCCTGCGGCCTCTTCTTGTTTCACCTTCTTTATCATTTATCCCATTCTGAATCGAGTCATCATTTTCTGAAACAGGCGGTCCAGTCAGAGTGAGTCAGGGAGAAAGACAAGCAGCATTGTGTGCAATTTGCTGCGGTCAGGCTTTGTAAAGAGCTCGTCCTCCACAGCAGGGTGGAATGCCAAGCCAACAAAAAAATCCACAAAGTTTATAGTTTGCATGGGGCATAATCAGAAGCATGATATTTGATAAAAGCAGATCTACATCACCTTCTATATCTATATCTATATCTAAATAAATAAAAAAAAAGAATGAAATTATGTAAAGTCTGAAGTATTGAAGTTATTTTATTATATACATTTCCAGAATAACTACCTATTTAAATAACTTTATCCTAAAATTTATCATTACTGTAAAATAAAATTACTCATTGTGAAATAGGATTTTGGTCATTCCGCACAGCCCAAGACATGACTATAAATCAATTTCTGGAATTTTTTAAAGGTACAAGTTAAGATTGTGGCATCCAACCTTTTGTCACCAGAGACATGATTTTGGACGGCATAAGCACCCTATTAAATCTTTATTAAAACATTGTGCAGTGAAGGATTTCCATCATGATGTTCGCTGCATTACTCCCTCGAGCCGTTTTCTTTTCTATGCAACATTTTGCATTCAAATGTATCTTGTAAAACATGTTTCCCAAATAGTACATCCGACTCCAGAGACTTGACATGAAGTGCAGGGATAATGTATGCCGGGAATGTTCCTGCTCCATGTGGGAGCTACTTTTATTCTCGCCTAGCTTGACATCAATTTGCAATTCCCAAGATGATCTTCCTGCATCACCTGCTTGTGTAAAAGCCTGACTAACACATGTTTTACACATTGCAGACTAACGTGCACCAGTGCTGAAGTGTTGTATCTAACAGGGATACAGGTTTAAATGGTTTTTCTAAGCAGTCACTCTTTTTTTAGGAGGGGAACTGTATGCAAAATTTAGAATCCAAGTCTTGACTGAATATAATTTGTGTGAATAGAATGTATAAGCTAGTATGTTATATTTTGCTCATCACCAGTTAGTGTGTCTGGTGAATATTAACAGAAAGCCAAAATGCTATGATACACCACTTTTCCAGCTTTTTTCTATTATTATAAATTTTTTTTTTACAAAAGAATAAGTTTATACATTAGCCAATTAATGGTTGAATAATGGTTGAATAATATTTAAAGGTATAATATGTGATTTGTTTTTTTCTAGAAATATTTTTGTTCTACTAGTAAAAGGTTCAAACGTTAGGATAGGCTTTTCTACCTGCCTGTCAACATTTCCTGTAATAATGGACATTTTTTTAAATTACATCTTGGTTCAATTTTTGTTTTGGTTTTTATTTGTGTATTTAGCAAATTAAATTTGAATTTGTAGTAAAAGCTTGTGCTTATCGTCTGTAAACAGGAAGCAACCCGGATGTAAGAATGTGACCTCTTTGTAAAGTTTTCAGCATTAGACAGTCTTAAGTAGAGCAGAGGTTGTGGAGATCTTGTGCTTTTTTCATAGAGTTCTTGTACTGTAAATGACTTGTTTTACAAAATGTAAACTAGTAAAAAGACTGAACATTTTTACTATTTTGTGGCATAAAAAGAATGCAACGATTGCTAACGATTAAATTTAAAAAGGTTAACACAATAGGCTGCACGATATATCATTTCAGCTTCAAAATCACAATTTGTGTATCTGAAATAGTCACATTACATGATGTTCAATGTCAATTAAGGATTATAGTCGACTGCACAACTGTTCAGCACACGTGATTTATGGATTAATTGCAAAGTTTAATAATAGTGTATGTTTAGCATTTGTGAATTGTTTTATGGTCTGTTACTGTGTGAACATTTCAAGAAAAGAAGAAAGGAAAGAAGAATTTTTGTAGTTTTTACAAAGATTAAATGTACTTAATTGTATGTGGTGAAGACAAAACAGTGTGATTTTACATTTAATTATTCATTTTCTAAGTATCTGAATCTCCAGAAAAAAAATAAAACAATGTTTATTTCATTTGCATATTTAGTTCTATTGTATATATCTATGATTATAATTTGTGTATTATATTTTATGTAGATGCACTCGCTTACAAAATAACACCAATCATTCAAATAATAAATTCTTTTCAAATGCAGCTATCAAAGCGGTGAAATTGTTTTATATTGCAATATATATTAGGGAAAAAAACTAAATATTGCATTGTCTTTTTTTCCCAATATTGTGAGACTCCAGTTAATATGTATAAATAAGTAAAGATAAAATCCAGGCTTAAGACTGCTGAAGCAACGCCTGCACATAGGCACAGTAGCACACTGTTTGTAAGTATCAAGTTTAAATAGTGATCTTTTGCAGTTTAAAAAAGGCCGTAGACAATTTGCAGTCCATTGTACTTGTCATTCTGGAAGAGCTTTATCATCTACATGTCAGAATGCTGAAATTTCCCTCTAAGGGATCCCTTTGGCATCCAGCGGAGCTACAAGAAGCAGAGCTGCTGCATCCTGTTTTCGACTGTTGTCATGGATTGACTTTGGACCACATCACATTCTCATTCTCCAGAATCCTACGTTTAAGTAAAGACTCGGTCAAATTGCGTCATAACTTGACTATAAAGTTAACTTTAAGATTGCAAAGATGTTATTTTGGGGGGGTTGAGATAGATAAACTAAATGGGCCACGCTTATTAGTGAACATTTTATACAGTTTGTACAGTTTCTTTGTTTTTATATAGGGCTGTGTAAAAATATTGAGCAACAGCAAACTGTTGGGATATTTTTCCTCACCATACTGTATCGATATTCTAAGCTTTAGTATCAATACATATTCAAATTGCATTATGTTATGTTAATATTTTATTTAGACCCTCGGCGCTTGTCAAACAACTACCCTGCTCCTCGGCCACTGACGTAGAAGCCTCTGGCTTTGTAATTGTTGTATTTTTGTATATATTTTTATTAATTGCCGTGTATTACACTATATATTGTATAACAATATATCATGATATATATCAGAAAACTCTTGCCAATACACAGCCATACTTTTTCAGTTTTGGTCACAAGATGATGGGGTAATTATTTTGTTGTGACATGTTTTGGGAATGTTTAGCTTATAATGAGGCACCAATGACAGAATGGTGTAAACTGAGTGTAATACTCGAATCAACCCTTTTTTTTATTCTCAAGATCTTATCTTATTCATAACAATTAGTCTGCCAGTCGTACTCGTAAAATAGTTTCTACAGGTATATAGTTTAGTAGAGTACTACTGACTAATATTACTGCGATTAAATACGATTTGTGGGACAAAAGATCAGATTTGTCAGACTATCCTTTTTCCTTACATTATATTGCCAAAAGTTTGTGGATACCTGTCTATCAGATTTATATGTGGTTCCCATCCCAGAATTTTTGTACAAATTTGGAAACACACAGTTGTCTAGAATGTCTTTGTATTAAACACTGTGCACAAAGTCCCTGAGCTCCATTAAGACATGGCGTGTTATGACTGAAGTGAAAAAGAATGTTCTGCACAAAGTCCTGATCGTAACACTACTGAACACCTTTAGGATAAACTGGAACTCCGACTGCACTCCAGACCCCCTTATCTGAAATTAGTCTGTGATTTCACTAATATTATTATAGCTGAATAAACACATCTCCCACAGTTTTTCACAATTTAAATGGAAAGTCTTACTAGAGGAGTCCAGCTTAATCTAACAGTAAAATGGAAGTAAATCTGTAATAAGGTGTTTTAAAAATTACATGTTTTTGAGTTTTAAACCAAAGACTATAAAAGCCAGCATTTCCATGATTTCAGGCTCCAAATAAGTAGGAGGGTGTAATAACATAACCAGCTGTGCTGTTGAAAATGTTTTTCTAGCAGCTGCACTTCAATTTTAGATGATTCCTCAGTAACAGACAATAACCTGTAATCCAAATCTTTTTTTTTTTTTGAAGAGAATGTTGTGTATGATCATTTTAGGCTGGAACTGTGTGTGAAAGTGTTTTCTAATATTAGTCAAACTTAAATTGATACCTCTCAGCTTGCTGCAAGAGTACTAGTTATTTATCTCAAGTGCTTCTAATATGCAGACCTGGCACAATTCCATCATTAATAAATCACTACTCTTTGTCAAGTTAACACAAACCTTATCTGAATTACTGAATCACAGCCTCTCAGAATCTAATCTCACCCAGTCACACCCTGTTCTGGGTCAATAGCATTGTCATTTATATAAACCGCATCCTATCAGCTGTTTCTCACAAACTTTTAGAACCTTTTTGCGAAGCCTTTTTCTTGTTTGTTATTTGGTCTAATTTCTGATGTCAGTTGTTCATACAGACTAAATGTACTATGGTGCACTAAATGTACAGAGTGTGATTATGATTTATGGTCACCAAAATAAACATAATATTTCGACAAATATGCAGTCTGTAAAAGGTGGCCACCAGTCAAGAGCACTGTTAGTTCATGTGCAGTGAAAAGTGATAGCTTAGCGGTTAAAGTGTTGGACTGCTGAACAGAAGGTCATGAGTTCAATTCCATCGGTCAGCTCGGCCTTCAAATTGATCGGCCCATGGCAAAATGTAGCAACAGTTAAGATGTTGGACTGCTGATTTTAAGATTGTAGGTTCAATTCCCAATACCACCAATGTGTCACTAAACCTTTTAACTGCTATACGAGATGTATAAAATGTTGTTAAAATGTCAAATGCCAGAAATGTAAATGTAATTTAATGCAGTGGTGCGATTCTTTGAGAGACATGCTAAATTTTCTAGTCACATTAAATGCTGGCTTTGAGTAGGTGTTGTAAAATACATAGACACTTACTTCCTCCTGATATGGCTAGCTGCAAGTTATACTTGGCTCCATGTTGGCAGTTTGCCAGTACCCTGTCCTAACAAAGACTTAGCTTTCAAAGAAAAGTCAAACGGGTAGACGTCTAATACAGCAGGAGAAATTCATAACCCAGTTGCTTCTAAACATTTAAAGAGCTCAAGAAAACTTAATCTCAATTCTAATGATTTTATATGAAGGTTTAATTCCTTTAAACATGGTGTAATAAAAAAACTGCTAATATTAATATATAAAGTAATATAAAGTTAAAATCTTTTAAAGCTAAGTGTTTCTCCTAGCTGTGGAACCGTTATAAATCCTTTGGCAGTCTGTAATTATTATGTGGTATATTATATGCAAAAGTTATGCATGTGAACTAACAAACTGGGGGTTTTTTTTGTCTTTACAAACATGGACATTCTGGTTATTGTATAAACTTTCTTTTAATCACTGAATATTGGTTTCTTTTGTGTGATCATTGCCCTAGGAGGGGTTTTAAAAGCATTTATGTAAAAAAGAAATTGGTGTTGTGAGCAAACCCATATTCCCAGTTGCTTCCTCTCCTGATTAGCTGCCATAGACCACACTGTGAGTACACACAATGCCACATTGTCTTCAAGCCAGCTCAAGGTAACTGTTGAGCCAAAAGAGTTTCCTCATTGTGTAACTTATTCGACACAATAAGCTAAAACACTCCCAGGATTCCTTAAAAATTGTTTTCCAGTAAGTATGAATGGTTAAGTTGTCCTTTTATTCCAAGATTTCAGCTGTTTTTTTAATTATCCGACTTTTTATATGTTAAAAAAAAGAGTTATGCAGAAAAGTGCTTTTCCTGGACAATCAGTCTGTTGCTGCTACGTGTTATTTCACTAAGGTTGTATTCATGTTTTTTAATGTTATTGTTGCCATAGGAACTGCTTATTCACTAACATTGATGGTCTCTGCACTACATAATACAGCAATAAACAGATTTATAATTGTTGCCATGATAAAGCTCACTTATTTTTGGTTTCTTGGTAACTGAATTTTTTTTTTTTTTTTTTTTTTGTCCTGGGGAAGGGTTGATTTAGGGCTGTGATAACATGAACAAACACAGGATCGAGCTTGTTTACTGGCTTATAATGGATTTTAATAGATACCGTTATTAAATGGTTTTAATGGCGTGTTGGAGATACTGTAGATTTAGGGCTGGGCGATATGGCAAAATTGTAATGTGGATCATTTTTTCCCATATTCGAACGATAACGATAATTATTTCAATATTTAAATCGGTGATGCTGTCAGCTTTGAAAGATTATACCAACAATGACTAAAGCCACCACAAAATTAAATGGTTCATTAATTAGGTTTTAAAATATAGTTTATTAATATTAATATCATTAAACATTTGGCCTTAAATTAAGACACCTTACTAAAAAGCACCTGTGCTTAAAGCTGTCTGTTTGATGTAATAAAATGATGCATTTTTTTTAAAGAGCGTCTAATGTTTGAAAGGGCATGTGACACTTGAGTCAAGTACAGCGGCCATTGTGTAGCCATTGCTGCACACGTCACGTCTTGCATTCTGAGCTCAGCTCTTGCTACATGCGGAGATGTTTTTCGACATATAAATGTGTCTGGACTACATATTTTACTAAACTGAATTGTTTGCATCTTTTTAATTTTTTTTTGTTGAGATTTTATGAATCGCTGGCTTTATGAGTGAGTTGGGGTTTTTTTCGGGTTTTTAAACAGTTTTGTGATGCGTGATTGTGTGTGACTACTTTGCCTCTACCCAAGCCGATCGTTATCAGTTATGTGGTTATCTCCCACCCCCAACACACACACACACACACACCTGTCGTTATCATCAGTTGTGTGTCCCACCCTATTAGCAACGGATAAAAAAACTTTGCAGGTCCAGTGAGTTTAATTGTAATATTAAATATTAAAACAAGAATAACAACAATTTAATTGTCAGTAACAGCTTTTTAGAGCAGACATTCGTTTAAATACTCATTACTGGAAAAAGTAATGCTATTTATTTATTTACGCCGTTATTCCTCACACTGATTTTAAAATACTTTGCATCATTCAATCACAAGAAGAGTGTTTCCTGCGTGCTATATGACACAAAGATTTCACTCATGAAATGCAGTGTCCCACCAAGAGAGGATGGTGGAACGTTAACAGGTTTTAATCTTTATTGAGTAAAAATGTCTAGAGCTTTTTATCGATATTGACATAAAGTTTATTGTGATTGGAAATTAGATTGTTTATCGGTCCAGCTTTACCTGAATTACATGCACCGCAGTAACTGTGGGTGTATTGACCTGATACTTGGGACACAATACAATATATAACAAGAGCTGAAAATACCATAAATACAAAGCCAGATGAGAAAGTCGTTTGACATGCACTGAGGACTTTTATTAAATATTAATGTAAATTTAGAAATTATTGATGCCGATAAAGTGATTTAAAGGCTATAAGAGGTACATCTCTTTCTCTATCCCACTCTCTCTCTCTCTCTCTCCATTTCTTTTCAGTCTCTTCTTTTAGGTAACTTTTATGATATTCAAAGATATTTTTTCAGATTTGGCCCAAGACACATCATGTGACATAGTTAAAGTTTACATTCTGTCAAATCTGTGTATGTTCAATCATTTTTCGTGTATTTTCACCTATTCTAACTACTAGTCATTTTCTGGAACAAAAAGCAGACACAAAACATTATTTACCATTATTGGCTATAACAATCACAAAATATCCCATGTCATAATGAATTATTTTTATTTATTGGTATTTTTACGTATTCTATTTTTAACATAGTTTGCATAAAATAACTTAGCAAAATCCTGGAGACACTTCTTTATACATAAGATGCATTAGTACCCGGTACTAGTAGGATTTATTTTCAAATGCGTTGCTAATATTTTGGTATATTCCATTTTCATAGCTATGACCAATTTATTCTATGACACTCTTCTGCAGCTTCTATTAAATTCTAGACAAATTGCCGATTTCCTGTTCCAAACTGGTTCAGATTCTTTTTCCCACATTATGTTCACTTAAGCACTCCGCAGTAACGAGGTGCTGGAAGGAGCATTATATTTTTGTTGGAATTTTGACTCAGACAGTTAACCTTATACTGAAGAAAACTGATTTATTAAAGCGAGTTCATACAATCAGTAATGTTTGTCCGAGTGTTAAATAGTTTCCAACCCCTGCTGCAGCAGCTATGTGCCGTTGCTAAAACTATGGCCTGCAGCAATGGGGAAAGGCCTGTGGAATTCCGCCCTGGCCCTGTCTGCGCATGCCACGACACACACCGCACTCGAATCCTGCCCAGCATCAACTCGCAGGCCAGCCGTATATGGCAGATGGGTAACACACAGTGCTGAGACTTTTACTGAATGTATTATTACTGATTACTGTGTTCAGAGCAAAAATTGTCAAAAAAGGACAATTTTTTGTTTATGAGATGAATTGTGGTTTACTTTTCCTGTTTAGTTCTATAAACACATTGCAAGCATTTCACATTTCCTATTTAAAAAGCTGTCCTTTCTGCTTTATGACTGTCCAGGGAAGAAGGAAACCTCAGGTTAGTCTACTGACTGACTGACTGAAATAAACAATTAAACACAAGCTGGGGATTATAAATCAGGAGTTTGTAACTTACTTGTGAACTGAAAGCTGTCTCTGTTGTGACTACAGCATGGAATTTGTGGATTTTTTACAATCTGATGTCTTTATTTGGTTAGATTGCAGATAGCTTCCTCAAAACATGGACACAAGTTTTTATTGCATTTCCATTTATGGCACCCTTATCCAGAGTGACTTACATTTATCTCATTTTTTAACCAACTGAGCAATTGAGGGTTAAGGGCCTTGCTCATGGGCCCAGTAGTAGCAACTTGGTGGTACTGGGGATTAGAGACAGTAAGCAGGATTGAGCAGGTTTATCAGTCCCTTTAGGATTTAACTGAGATTCGTTTGTAACTGTTTTGGGAAAACTGCAAACATCAGATTCTTAATTTAAACTGCTGATAATAAAGACACAAAGGTAAAAACTTTCTATGATAGTTGTACTCCTGTTTGATAAATGTAAGGCTCGAATCTGTAAAAAAAGAGTTTGCTTTTTATATTTTTGGCACATTAATCACACATATAAAATTACTGGTTTTAAGGAGCATTACAATGATATAATTACACTTCCAGATAGAAGTAAAGTTTTCATGTTGATAAAGTGCCCGGATGCTTGCACTTCGGAAGCGTCTTTCGTTGTTAATCAGCCATCAGCTGCGTTCTCCATTAGAACAACAGATTTTTTACTACTGAAAAACTCATTCTGTAAATCTGCTACAAGATTTATTTACAAAAAAAAACCCACTATAATAAGCTGCTCCTTCATTTTCGGCTGATTGGTTGGTTCTTGTCACCTGACACCTGGGCATTCTGATAATGTAAATTGTTTTCATATCGCTGCGGCAAATACATGTATGGGAAAACTAGTGTGTCGCAAGAAAAATACTCAATGGCCAAGTTTTTTTAATGCATTTTCTGCAAATGATTTATAATTAAAAATATTTATTCACTATTCATTATTCAAGTTTTAGGATATGTTTGTAGTCATGGCATCAGCAAATACAATCCTGATACTCCCATCAGCTACTGTTTATATTGTATAAACTGTTTTATAACTTGTCAAGTATGTTTTTGTGATATTGCATTTTATGATTTACTCATTCTCACTGCATGTTTCTGTTTTCATGTATTTACAGAGACTTGAGGTTCAACAAAATTAAAGACCTGCAGCCCGGATCTTTCAGACGACTGCGGAACCTCAACACACTGTACGTATTCCATGCCTTTAGGCTGCCTGGTTTTGTTTTCATGCTCAGTCAATCCTTTATGAGCACGTGTTTACTTTGACTTCGTGCTCTGGATTTCTGGTTTCTGCTGCAGGCCACACATGCTGGTCACCTCATAATCCACACAGAATTTATCTTTGCTGTTGCAAGCCACTGATCAAAGTTAAAAAAATTAACAAACAATCCGTGACGTGTCCTTTATATGTACATGTATTTAAATGTAAATTTGTCTGAAATCATGCATGAACTTTCAATGCTTTTTACGGCAGACCGTATTTAGGAAAGAATAGGAAAGAGTTTAGAAAACAAAAGTAACTAAAAAAGGAAGTAAAATCTAAATTATGTCTAAATATGAGTAAATTAACAGAAGAGTAAGGAAAAGTGTCCTGGAAAATTAATATCAGACTACGGTGAGGTAACAAAAGCCCTATTTTATCTCAGGTCTTTTATCTTGATGTTTTTTTCATATACTAAGTATGTATATATAGACAAAAGAACACATTGCAGAAATAAACCCAACAAAGTGTCAAGCCATCTAATCAGATTAAGTAAATCTTTCAATAGATCTGTCTAAAACAGCGATTGAATTTTTTCTCTCGATAGTCCCAGGGCTCAAAATATAAAAAATTACTGGTAGCCCTTCAGGCATGTACTCTTCAGATGTCGGTAACCTGAAATAAATGTTAAGTAACCCAAATAAAAAAATACCTTATTGTAATGTAGAAAATTGTGAAGGTATTCGATTATAAAGAGCAGTCAAATACATTTTAATTTTGAAAACACATTTTATACACGGTCATATAAAATGTGACGATTTACAGTAAGAGGGAAAAAATTATTTCATTCCCTGATGATTTTTGTTTATCAGTTTAGAATTGTAATGGTAGCTTTATTCTAACAGTGAGAAACAAAATAACAACACAAACCGTTACAAATTGATTTGCATTTCAGTGAGATGAAATTAGTATTTGATTCCCTATCAATCAGCAGCATTTCTGGCTCTCAGGTTTCTTTTATACAGGTACAGATCTGAGATTAGGAGCACTGTCTTAAAGGGACTCTTTTAATCTCAGCTTGTTTTTTGTATTAAAGACACAGAAGCAATCAATCGGATTCCAAACTCTCCACCATAGCCAAGATCAAAGTGCTGTCCAAAATTGTCAGGGACAAGATTGTAGACCCACACAAGGCTGAAATAGGCTACAAGACCATCGCCAAGCAGCTTGGTGAAAAAGTGACAACAGCTGGTGCGATTATTCACAAATGGAGAAACACTAAATAACTCATTCCCCTTTGGTCTGAGGCTCCATGCAAGATTTACCTAGTGGAGTTTTAAAGATCATGAGAACAGTAAGAAATCAGCCCAGAACTACACAGGAGGATTTGGTCAATGATCTCAAGGCAGCTGGGACCATAGTTACCAAGAAAACGTGTTATTTCAATAGAATATCTGATTTGTTCCAAAACATTAATCTGTTAGTAGAGTCTAAAACTATATCTCGAGTAAGAGATTTTTAAGTTTTTTTCCAAAAGTGTTGTTTGCTAGAAATCCTGATGTCCACTATATAACCATCTGTTTAAACTATCCTGTTGTTTTTTCTTCCAAAAGCCTTTTAAACAACAACCACATCCGAAGAATCCCGAAAGGAACTTTTGAGGACTTGGAGAACTTGAAATATCTGTAAGTTGACTACTCTTCCTCATCTTATTTGAAGTGTTTGATTTCAGAGAAGAGCTCCTGAAGTGTGACGTTTTTATTTCATATACACATACCACATCAGTATCAATCATTTTGAGTGCCGTTCCTCCCTAAGCAGTGCTTTCGACACTTTACAGTCATTGTTTGAGAAGGAAAACCAATCACCCTTTATGGCACTTATTTGTGTGCGCTTTCAGGTGTCTGAGATTCGTCACCTAAAGGCACAGGAGAACAGAGACAGTTTGTATATCAGACAGTCGGTCCCCCACTCTTTACTTTTGTTAGTCACAGAGCTGTTAGGAAAGTCTCAGCTGTGCAGTCTGCGTTTACATTTACATCAGTGTCGTCCTCTTTAATGTAACACCTGTGTTACTCATTTCAACTACTTTTTGTCTGTAGATGTTTAACAAGCCTGGGGTGTCTGACTGACTCATAGGTTAATGTATGTTATTAAATATTAAATGTTATTAAATAAGAACAAATAACTGATATTTAGATAAAAGAGGAATAGTGTAATCTCTTTTGCTATTTTCTATTACATAGCAGAATATAAACTCTATATGGGGCAATTTTTTTATTGAACGGCGTTTTATTTCTTATGTAATGTAATGGCCAGAGTTTTTACTGTGTGGTCATGTACAGTTTATGCATAGCTTCTGGTTGTTCTTAAAGGTTTTCCTCCAAACAGTTTTTTATTAGTACTTTAAGGGGCGGGGAATGTCCTGGAGTGAAGAGAATATCCTAAGGACCATTATGTATCTGTAACTCTAGTGCTAATGTAACCATTTACAGCTAAGGGTAATTAGTAAGCGTGCAGCTTTAACTGAGTTGCAGATTGCTTGGGTCATTTCTTTGTCAGGGGTTGGTCTCTGTAGACCCTGGTGCAAAATGTTGCAGCGCTGGAGTGAATAAATGTAATCATATAATCACGAGAAAGCCCCTTTTGTGGGAAGGTGCAGTTTAAATGTTCTATTCTGTTTTTCAGCAGACAGCCTTAATCCATTTCTACAGTCAGTCAGTTTGTTAAACAAAGACGCATCTGTCAGCACCCTGACCACTTCAAATATCATTACTGTCAGCTCAAAAAAACCAAACCAGACATTTGAATTTATTCGTTCCTGTTATTAACCCGATGTCATTATGCTCCTTCTTCTGAAAGTAACTGCCTTAATTATGCAGGCCGTGGTTTGGAATCGGCTCTTTTAAGTTGTGTAAGCCCAATTTGGCAGATGACTAGACAACGGCACAAACACAAGATCTATGCTGGCTAAGTTTACCTCAGAAAGTTCTAAAATGACCCCTAAATTGACTTGAGTCTGATTAGTGCCAAAATTCTAGGCTAGATTTTAGAATAGACATAATTTTGAGGAATTAGAAATATAGAAAAGGTTTCAGGGTGTGTTAAAAACAACTCTGGTCATGGTTAATGCAATTCAAGTATGAACGCTGCCATCTGAACCCTGGTGAACACCAAACAAGCGGACAAAGGTCACTAAAAAGTGACCTTTGTCACTGGTGATTTTTTGAAAGTGGACAGAGACACTGATGTATATGAATGCAAATCGGACCAAGTATATCTAAAAAGAGGACTTGATATCACAAAGTGTGATGCAAATGCAATTGTAATCTTGATTCTTTAATCTAAGTACATATGTTAGCCATTAGTTGACAAAGGCTTCGAAAGCGCAGTCTCCTTACAGCAGATCTTATTTTCTGCATACAGCAGAGAAAATCCTGGTGCTGTTTAAACATATTAGGAGGTCTATGTCACTTCAGCTGGTAAAACCTTATATAATTGCACAAAATGAGCTTAATTCAGAAATAAATGAATTAATTATTAATTATTTCAGACGGTACATTCCGTCGCATAACACGTCACAAATCACTATCAATATTTTGGGTTCTACCCAAGACTCTGTATTTTTAAGGTCACTGTCAAAAATGCTATTGTGAACGCTAAGTGGGGCAGGACCAAATGATTTAATTTGATTTAATTTTGTTTTTGGATAGAAATATTCTTTCAGAATGCTGGTTGATTGGAAGACCAGAAAACCTGAGTTCAAGCCTGGGTTTGCCACTGTTAAGTCCTTGAGCAAGACCCTTAACTCTTCCTGTTCCAGGGGCACTGTATCATAGCTGTATCTGACCCTGTGCTCTGACCCTAACTTTCTAAGATAGGATATGCAAAGAAATATATTTCACTGTGCTGAAGAGTATATGTGACAAAAAATGACATTAACATTTTATATTTCAGGCATCTGGTGAAAGTATTTATTAATGAAAGCCTTTATTTGCATTTTTACCAATGTAACTTGAGCCAGACTTATTGCTTCTATTTCTGTATAGCTGTATTAGGTTCAAACGGTCCTATTGTGACATTATTACGCTATGCAGCTTTGGTTACAATAATTTTGAAAACTGGTTACCCCAAAACTGCGAGTTTGTATAAATTCAGATTTTTCTGTTTAAATATACATTTCCTGCAGAGATAGTATTTATATTTCTTAACATTGTTTTCTATATATCACAAGCCTGGCAGTTTAGGCAAAGCAAGATAAAAGAAAACAAACAAATAAGTAAAGATTTTCATGTTGTGAAATTTTCAGAATGTAAATGTAGTGCTTTTGTTTTATTTAAATTCCGTACATGTTTGTTTTAATAGTCCAGTAAGTATGAATGAATTGTTTTGGCCTTACATGCCATGCCATAATGAATGGCTGAGGTCAGTCAGTTCCCAGTGTATTTAGATCACTTGACCTGACTTGCCTGAAACACATTTTTGTAATGTAATATGTGAAAAATCATCAGTCAGGCCTCAAGAACATTTATATTAGTTAGCCAAACTCTGAACAGCTGACCAACCTCATATTCCCTAAAGGGAAGATTCATAGTACTCAGAGCTCAGAGTTTCTGTTTCCCACGGTGCATCTCTGCTTTGCCAAGACCAAACTTTCATGTTCATGTGTGCAGTCAGCCCTTTACATTCCACGCTGATTGATAAAGTAAACCGTTTGGTCCTAGACAATACATTGCACCCCCTCACCCACACACAGACACCCCACCCCACCCCCCCCCCCCCTTGTCCTGTCGGATCACTACCCTGAGCTGAACAGGCAGGTTTTTACACGCAGGGTATCCTTATGTCTACCATATACTTTACCTTTAGATTTATGAACTAATATATGTGTTTAAATCAGTACCCCTGAGTACTTCTGGAAAAACAGTCATTTTCTGGATGAAAGAATTTCAGCAAAGCGTGATCAGGTAGTTTGTGTCTGTCGGACGTGAATGTATTTCAGCTAAATGTTGGCTGTTGTAATAGTTGTTAGCCGGTAGTTATTCTTTAATAAAAAATAATGTGTAGTTATTGCAATTAAATTCCTGCTCTAATAGATCCAAAGCTAAATTGATTTGGGGAAATCAATAAATTTATATAATCACTATTCTTACATTTGTCTATAATTCTCTAACACACCTGTTTATTTCTTTACACAGGTATTTGTACAAGAATGAAATCCAAACGATAGACCGACAAGCATTCAAGGGCCTCGTCTCTCTAGAACAACTGTAAGTGATTTTTTTTCTTTTATCGTTTCTTTTTTAATTTTTTTTTACTCAGGAGAAGACTTTACTACATTCTGTGGACAGATATGTTTTGATCAAACTAAACAAATCCTGTGGCAGAGCCATAAATCATTTTGACAGCAAAGGCATTTTTGTAACACTGAGGGTGGGGTGTGTTACTAACGACATACATGCAGCATGTGCAACAATCTGTTTTTGTAGTGTTAACCTGTGACCCCTAACCTCTGGCACATATGGTCTTCATGACAAAACAGGCAGATTTCAGGGCCTCTCGTCTGACAGCACAGAGCAGTAAATCTGGCCAAGAAACCTGCAGTAGTAATTGTGATAGCAATGTTAGTAACAGAGTCGCCCAATTTGAAAATAACATTTGTTTAACTTACAAAAACTGAAAACTCGTGTTCAACACGCAAATCTTGTCAAGACCACTGGAGTTGTTGTAGTATAACCAGCAGCAGTACAAATCTTTTTTCTAATTTTTTCTCTTCGGATTAATAAAGTACTCTTAACTTTACCAATAGTAATGCATTAATAATGGTATTAGCATTATCAGCAGTAATTATCTGCCTGCTACAGGTCTCGAAAAAGTTGGCAAAGGGCAACAAAGGACTCAAAAGTAATAAATTTTTAACAAGATTCAGCTGGCAGAACATTTAGCATGTAATTAAGTTAATTTTATTAGGTCTATAATAATTAGTTGTAAAAGGGATGTCTTAAAGATGCAGAATCTCTCCCAAGTAAAGACGGGCACAGCTGCATAACATCATAAAAAGATGAAGAAAAAACTAAGAAATCTCATGCGTAAAGAACAAGGCCGAATTCTTTTGTTGGATGCCTGCCTGTTTTTTTGTATATATATATATATAGGTTTTTTATAGATATACTTAATGGTCTGGTAAAAAGGTTGAGGGTTCAACGCTTTTGCCACCACAAATGGCCCCCAAAGCAATGCCCTTAGCTGTTCAATAAATTTAGGTTAAATGATAGTTGATCTGGATAAAGGCATCTGCCAAACGCCAGTAATGTAAATGTAGTCATAGAAGTAGTATCGCGTTAACAGTAGTAGTAATGGTATTAGCAGTACTTAGTAGTAATATTAAGTTTAATACTTTTTAATCTCTAAAGCACTTTACAATTTTCAGAAATACAGTTGTTTCATTTTAATTACAAATGACAAATTTCACGAATAAATTCATATTTATCCCAAATAAACGAGCCTGCAGCAAAGGTGGCATGTAAATGATACTCGTAATGTTAATCAGCAGTAATGAGTAGAACCTAAAGTACGTGTTGAATCGATAGACTCAAGATTGGGCTCTCCAGGGCACCATGGCAAATGCTGTTATGTTGAGCCTAGAGCGCAGAACCCCTAACCAAATGTTTAAACCTCATAAGTATTTATTTATTCGCTATGTATCTGTTTATTGCCGCTAGTCTTTCTCTGCTGTAGGCATCATAACTTTTCCCAGTAAAACAAAAGTCTCTGTAACCTCAAATATGTGTGAGAAAGTGGGACATAATCCTAACACTGCTTATTCTGCAGATGCCTGTGCCATATCATTGTGTTTTCAGTTCAGTTTGATTAGATAATGACAAAGCAGACCACTCGTAAAGGCAAAACATATAGTCGCTGCATTCTTTGGCTCTGTCAGTGAAAGCTGCTTTTATAGCAATAAATAAAACAAAGACAGTCAACGAAACTGAGTGGAGGACTGAATGGATTACCGACTGAAATCCATAAAACATTTTTTAGACTGCTGTGTTGCATTAAAACCAGGACTATTTTTTGGATACATTTACATCCAACAGTTAATTTAGCTTTTACTTCCAAATATTTTTTTTTATCTGATTGTAAAGTCACTATTTTACATTCTTTTAAGTTGGTTATGTTTGATCTTTATCAGCATCATTATTAATAATAATAATGAACCCGTACAGCCGAAAGCAATCATTATGAAATTTCCGCTTACATCACTATTTTATCGTTTGAAGTAAGTTCTGTTTCTCCAGCACAGAAACAAACTAGCTATTAATAAGCAAAAATAAATAGAAAATTTACCAGGCTTACAACTGTCGCCAAAAATTGTTGCACACGTTCCAGCTGATCTGATCCAGTTAAGCAAATGCTGAAAACATTGCTTGGCCTCATGGGCATTTTTTAGAAAGCAGTCTAAGCAATCATAAATGCAGTACTGAAAATCTCACAATTCTTTTATTACTAAACCAAATGCTTATCAAATTTATGCAGCAAATGTGATAAAAAGCATTACCTAGGAGAACGAAAGCTAAAATAAAAAAGCAAACCTTCCTCTAATAAACAAATGTTAAGTATTTATCATGTGTCTTCTTTTTTTTTTGACAGATATCTCCATTTCAACAACATTGAAGCGCTAGAACCCGAGTCCTTCATTCACTTGCCTAAGCTGGAGCGGCTGTGAGTCGCTCTAACATATCCTCTCTCTGACATTCGTCCATTCATTGTAATTTAATGAGACAATGTTAATGAGACTTTGGACTGTAGATGAAAGTGGTCGTGTAGATGCAGAGGGTGATCTCACATACTCTGTAAACTCTTTATGGGAATGGTGATCATGTTGCTTGTTTTGCATTGACGATGCCTGGAATATACTGTAAAGCACATAATACTTTCGACATGCCATTGGTGTATGTTTCTGTTTTGACATTCCTGTAAAAGCTGTCACGATAATCCTTTAAATAAGTCAAGTCATTTTCTAATTATTAATCATTTGGTCATGTATCTGTATGTATCAGCTTTCAGTGTTCTTTGGAATTTTGTTGTATGTAAATGAAAGCCTGGCTTACCAAATATATACATGAACCATACTTACAGGAAGATGATGGAAAGAAATGGAGAGAATTTCTTCCCCTTCCGACCGCCCTCCTTTTCTTTTCTTTTCTCTTCTCCATCCCCCACCTTTTCCATTCCTCTTAGATTTTATACCAGATGTTAGGATCTTGGTAGCTGCTCTGATTCCTTTATTCCACCTCTGTTTGCGGGTGACGTGTTGGAATCAATCCCCTTTTTTTTCCAATCCCTCTGAGAACAGTATAAAGAAGGCTAAGCAGAAAAGAGAGAGAACTATTAAAGATCCCAGGTGCAGGAAGTGCTTATAAAACTGCTGCACAGAAAAAAAACAATGTTTTTTTTCCCCTCAGACATATCGGAATGGAATATTTTTGTAGGTTAGTGTGTCCATGGGACAAACGCCAAATAGAAAGAGAAAGTGTATCTTAGCTTGATGGAAGATGGCACTGTTTCTTAATATGCAGTGAGCAAGCTAACCTTTTTTAGTGCTGATTAATGATTCATGATGGATGTTGCTTGAAGTCCAAGAAAATGTTTGGGGAAGAGCAAGAGTGATTACACAAGCTCTGGGAAAGTAGTACTATCATTTCCTGTATAAAATAAAAGAGTCTCAGAAGACGTTTTTTTAGGGAGCATATGGTTTGTACAGCTGGGAATAAAGTGTTGACCAGTTTTAAACACACATTTGGCAACTGATTCCTATCATTTTATTTTTGTCTGCTTTTGTAGCTAATTGTTGGAAGTAAAATTTAGGGATGCACCGATACTGATATCGGTATCGTTATCGGGCCCGATACTTCTTGTGACATCATAGATAGAACCTTCATTGCGCAAAGACTTCCAGCAGCAGCGACAGAATGTTAGGCTCAGTGGTGTGGAGATAAAAATAATAACAACAACCCACACATGCCAGACTGCTAACTTTGTTACACAACAATATTAAGAAATGTAAATATAAATGCTTATAATAATAATAGGGGAAGTGGTGGCTTAGTGGTTAAGGTGTTGGACTGCTACCAGAAAAACTGGGGTTTGATTCCCAGCACCACTAAGACATTGTGGGCCCCTGAGCAAGGCACTTAACCCCAAATGCTCAGGTGTATAAAGAGATAAATGTAAGTCGCTCTGGATAAAGGCGTCTGCCAAATGCTGTAAATGTAAATGTAATGTAAGATAATAAAAGAGTAGAAGTAATCAGATAGAACATGTGAAATGAAACCCTGGAAGTATAAGAGAAACTGGAAAGAGATAACCAGAGAGCCATACAAATTATCCCACAAAGCCAGAAAAAGTACAGGCATAGGTGAGTACCAGGAAAAAAATATCGTCACTTGACTTTAAAGATGGTATCGGTGCATCCTTCGTAAAATTCGTTGTATTACTAGAAGTGTGAAAGTGTCTTGGTCATGTATACGTTGTAAAATATCCTTTTAAAAAACCGTGTTCATTCTAGCAATCGAATGCTGCTGCCATCTTATACAATGTATATTATCATATCTGTGTTATGCATGTGAAGAGATAGGATATTCAATCGATTCGTGACACCATTTTTTTGTGGTGTTTTGTCTGCCTTTCACAGGTTTTTGCACAACAACAGAATAACGCATCTTGCACTAGGGACTTTCTCCCATCTACAGTCCATGAAGAGACTGTGAGTGCTCACAGCGAATGCAAAACAGCACACGAAAGGAAGGTCACATGACGAAGGGCAGGCTTATACAGTATTCTGAGAAAGCGTACTGTACTGAGAAACATTTAGACTATAAGAGATTTAAAAAACAGAAAGATTTAACGTTATCACGTTATATCATATTGTGGGCTTTTTAAAAAAAAAAAAAAGCTACTTCAATTTTTAATGTTTAAATCATATATTAAAAATAAGGGTTGTCTGTTTTCATTTACATTTATACATGTTAAGGTTCACATGATTTTTGATACATTTCATTGACTGGTAGTAGGATCTCATTAAATTTTTTATCAAATCTGTGTCCCCTCTCAGGCGTCTGGACTCAAACACACTGAATTGTGACTGTGAGCTTCTTTGGCTGGCAGACCTACTGAAGCAGTATGCCGAGTCTGGCAATGCGCAGGCTGCTGCCACATGTGAATACCCCAGCCGCTTGCAGGGCCGATCTGTGGCAACCCTCACCGCAGAGGAGCTCAACTGTGGTAAGACCGTTAGGAATACCCGAGTGTTGTAAATAAACTCAAGCTTTTCAAGATTTCGTAGGATAATTGGTAAAACACAGAGACATTTGAGTTATTTTTAGAGGTGTAAACATCTTTAAAGATAGTTGGGGATTTGTGTCATCCCCTTTAATAGTGAGTTTCAATTTTTTTGCCATTAGGAAAGCGCTTTAGGCAATGATGGGCAACAATTTGACCAATTATCTTTCATGCACAGTGCTGTTGAAACTTTGTATTGTTGGGTTTTCTGTGTGTTGGTGATGTTTCTTAAAGCCAAAGACAAGTTTGCATTTTGTAGACAATAAAGACTCTTTAACTGTAATGCCTGCTTATGCATGCAAATATATACGATCATAAATATATATATATATCTTTGGAAAAAGTTCACTTCAAACATAAGAAAAAGAAAAACTGAGTTCCAATTTGCAGTATGGTGGCTGGTGCTGAATTTAGTATCCTTAGAACTTCTTATTTGATTTTAACTTACAACCGTGTAAAGTTTTTTTAGAATTATCTTTAAAACACAAGGCTTCCAGTGAACAGCAGTGCTCTGGAGAAAAACCAAAGAAAGGTCAGAGGTCAGACTGGTTTATGCTGACACGAGGGCTATGGTAATTTAATTAACTGTTCTTTGCAACTGTAAGTTCATTCACCCTTTAAGAGGCTGTGTGAGGACCTCCGCCTTTACTTCTGTCAGCCAACAACCTGAAGTTTGTCAAATGACCAGACTTCAGTGATTTTGTTTAATAATCTAGTTTTGCTAACATGTTAATACTTATATTTTGTTGTTTGATTAGATGGGACTAGATGATCATTATTAAATTAAGTGAATTTATGGTTTTATGGCTAAAAATCTTTAACACTTGTGAACACACTCTTTTTAATACTATTCAAATTCAACCTGGTTTGGTGTGCAAAATAAAAATTTCAATGTGTTGATACCGTGTTTAATGAAAGGGTTAAAAAACTTATTTTAAGCCAAGGTAACGTAGAGCTGTATGAATTCCAGTTCTGCTTGCTAACCTTTAGCTATTGCATTTTACACACTTATCTACTACACATCTATACAAAGTATCTACACACTGCTAATACTTAAACCCAAAGCAGTGTGGTCAACTTAGGTGCTAGCACGAATGCAGGTTAAAAAGTAAATTTCCAGATGCAACACCGGTAATGTATTTCACCTCCTACATATTGAATGTTCTGCCAGAGTGAGTAGTGGGTCAGCCGGAACTCCCCAAGTCTCAGGCATCTGCTAAACAAATGAAGGTCAATCCTACAGAGAGGTGGTGCAGTCAGCAGAAAAGGAAGCCAGCCGTCAGCCTTATTCCTATCACTCAGATGTAGGCAAACATGGGCTTTTTTTTTGCTGCCCGCAGCAAGTTTCTTCTTGTTTTGTTTGAAACAAACTAGAAAGCTTTAGTGCTTTCTCTTATGTAATCCACAGATTTGCAAGTACACAGCAGCTGTGTAAGTGCTACAAACCAGCCACAAAATACTAAGGCTACTTTGGCACAAACGTGCCCAGGCTTGCTGGTGTAAACCATTTCATAATGTGTCTACAGACTCTGCACTGGAATGTGCCCTGCTCTCCGCCCAGGAAAGATACACAGTGAGCTTAAACAGCTGTTAAAACACATCATGGCTCAATGTGGCACTGCCACTCTGGTGGATCTGGTGTAAAATGTTGGCAGGTTGTATAATTACAAGGTCAGAAAGCATTAAAGGGTGGAGGGGACGGGCAAGATGCCAAAAGGATATGAACACACAACTGACTACTGACTTGTGTTTAAGCAATTAAATATGGCTGAAAGGGAATTGATTCAAGATTTATCGACAATTTTGGTTTGTTTCTGTACGCCATATTTGATCTGTAATGAATTACTTTTTTCTTACTTCGTAGAAGTAGTGTGATAATACTTTGGACTGGGTTATAAATGTAAAAACTTTGGCATTGGTTGAAATATTGTAAAAAGTAATGACTACTATAAAACAGTCCTCCACTTTTCGATATGCTATGAGCTCTTACTTTGGCAGCGTATTCTCACCTTCACACTGCGCTTTTGTGCAAATTGTGACGGCTGTTGAGGCCCCGGGTTTTTTCGGCATCTGTGCAGACTCCAATGGTCTGGTGTCGTGCCGAGACATTATAAACCCCCACTAGGACGTCCAACTTTCATGACATCATCATGTACTAGTCAGCCTTCTACAGTCCTGTTCTGACTTTAGCACATTAATTCACCTCTGACATTATTCTTCATGGTCTTTTTTTTTTTCTTACTCCTCCCTCTTCCCACCATTCTCCCACCCCACTTCTGTTTGACGTGTGTGTAGAGGTTCCGCGGATCACATCTGAACCACAGGATGTGGACGTGACCTCAGGGAACACTGTGTACTTCACATGCAGGGCGGAGGGCAATCCCAAACCCCAGATCATCTGGCTGAGAAACAAGTATGAGCAATTTCACAGCTAATAAAAAACAGTTTTGTTTTTTTCTTTAGTTTGCACATTGTTTACAGAAATAATATTTTGGCATAAGCTCAGAATGTATCTTAAACTGAAATAACTCTGGGTTTTTTTACAGCAATGCCCTTAACATGCAAGATGACTCGCGCTTAAATCTTCTGGAAGACGGCACCCTGATGATTCAGGACCCAAGGGAAACTGACCAGGGCGTGTACCAGTGCATGGCCAAAAATGTAGCTGGCGAGGTCAAAACAGGAGAGGTCACCTTGCGCTACTTTGGCACCCCATGTAAGCCCCATACTGCCGTATGACTGTCTCAGGAAATAAACATGACGTTTCATGACAAACTGCTAGTATTTGCTCCAGTAGTTGCTGGCGAATAAACACTTTCCCGGGCTGAGACAAGCTAGTTATCTCCGGGGTTATTCTTCACGTTGTCTAGCTTTTGGAACCTTGAAAACAGTGTGAGACAAAGTTATTTCCTCTCCTCCGTCAGACATTGTGGGTGTAAAAATTCTAATTCACCTGTACAAACACTTTTCGCTAGTCGACCTGGGCTGTAACGTTTTGGGGTTTTTTTTTTTCGGGTTTACCAATTAAAATGCTGACTTTTAAAAATGCAAACTTTAAATCTGATTGGTTAAAGAAACAGTCTTTTACCAATTGGCAACTTCCCTGGGCAGATTTGATTTGATTTGATTTGATTTGATTTGATTTGATTTGAGAACATGGCAGCACATCGAAATCTTATTAGATCTAACATTCACATACACTAACTGGTAGCATAAGACATTTATTTGAATTTAAATATTATGTATATGGTATTAAGTTTATTATAGAAAGGGTTTTAAAGTCTTGAGTAAGTTTTACAGTGTATTCAGAATAATTTACATTGTAAAAAAATAAATAGATAAAAATAAGCAGAAAAAATAAATTTGCCCCAAAATTTTATTTGTAATAATGCAGATATTCTAGTAATGACAGGATAAAGGGTTTACAAAAATGTATAAAAAAAAGTGAATTTGCAACGGCTTCGCATCATAGCAAAACAGCAGCACTTTTAAAATGAAATTGAAATGTTGTGTTGGTGTTAAACGAGTGTTCAAGCATCATAAAATATAAGAGGACATCAAGTTCCAAAATGCAACACAGGGTTTGGGCATGTTAGTCAAACACTGCAGTGAACTGGCTGTAATTTAGTGACTCTAGTTTTTCCAGCATGATTCGGCTCGACTTTTGCATCAGATTCTCTGTTACAGTTTGTCTAATTGGTTGCATTAATGCTTAAGGCAGCTCATCAGCCCTAAGACTAAGTACAGGACTAGAGACATTGTGCTAAAAAGGGGTAAAATTTTATAGTTTTCCCTGCTTTGCTCTGATTAGAAATATGACGATGTGGCTTGTTTAACCAAAAGCCAACGATGAAAATTGTTTCAAGACATATTGTGAGAGGAGTATGCGTGAAATTCAGAACAGATGTGTTTCATCTGCCCGGAGTCAAAAGTGGTGAACAGCAGTGTGAAAAAAACTTTACAGTGCGTGTAGCATAAAACTTAAAACTAAACAACATTTTAAAATCGAATAAATAAATTTGTTTTAGTTTAAGAGCAATAGAAAGACATGCAGATGTGTCCTCACATACAAAGCGACTTACATTTATCTCTTTATTACAACTGAGCAATTAGGGGTTGAAGGGTCTTGCTCAGGGGCTCAAAAGTGGGGCTGAAAATCGAACCTCGATCTTTCAATTAGCATCCCAAGACCTTAATCACTACCACTTCCTCTTTGAATATTAGTGGTATAGTGGTATACAGTACATATACTGTATAGTATGTTAGTTTATAATTCATGTAAAAATTATTTTTTTTTCCTACTGTTGGTTATCAGTTAATAATTTTTCTGTTGAATTCTGTGTAGCCCGGCCTAGTTTTGTGATCCAGCCCCAGAACACAGAGGTGTTGGTTGGAGAGAGCGTGACTCTGGAGTGCAGTGCCGCAGGACAGCCTCATCCCCGGGTTACCTGGACAAGAGGAGACCGCAGCACTTTACCCAGCGATCCTCGCATCAGTATCACAGCCTCGGGAGGGCTTTACATCCAGAACGTCAACCAGGCAGATGGCGGCCAGTATACCTGCTACGCCAGCAATACCGTAGACACCATCCATGCCACCGCCTACATCATAGTGCAGGGTAAGAAGAAGTGAAGCGTTTTTAAAAAAATAGAACACTCCTTGAAGGAAAACAAAAACAAAAAAGAAAATAGAATATAACAGGCTCTTAAATCAAGAAAGGTTTTAATTTTTAACATTTTTAATAACAAGTAATTAGAGTTTCTTTGTTAAAGTTTCTCTGAAGTCCCATGCATCAATGGAAACATATATGACAACAAGATAAAAGAAAACTGCAAAGAGCAAAGGTTCAGTTCTGTTTATTCTCACACTTCTAAGACTAATGCTGTCTCAGTCTAACTATACATCAGTTGCACCTTTCTGTATGTGCTTCCCTCTGCAGCTGTTCCTCAGTTCACTGTGACCCCACAGGACCAGACGGTGTCAGAAGGTCATACAGTTGATTTCCAGTGTGAAGCTACTGGCTATCCTCAGCCTTTCATAGCCTGGACACGCAGCGGTAAGATCACTTCATGGACTTGTATGCCATATCTATGAAAAACAATTAACAATTAAAACGCTGACTATAGTCATTTGTACGTAAACCCAAGTCTTAGAATAAAAGTATGGAATTAAAAATTTAGGTTGATTTATTTTTAGATTTTTGCTTTTTAGTACAAATCTACAGTTGGCAATTCATAATGATGTATATTAAGGTAAAAATAAAATCTATCAGTATTTTCACAAACACAACAAGCTTTAGTGCCATGCGAATAAAATCATTATATTTTAAGAATAAAGTCGTAATTCTTTGAGTGTAAAGTCGTAATACTTTGGCTGTAAAGTTGTAATATTTTCAGTGTAAAGCTGTAATATTTTAAAAATAAACTCGTAATAGTTTAAAAATAAACTCATAATAACTTATAAACAATAATGACAATGAGGTTGATCTACAAAATACTTTATTTTACACGATTTTGTAAAATTTTAAGGACGAAATCACAGAATTGCACAAAAAATGATTCACTGTTTTGTATAAAATGTAAAAGATTTGGTTAAATGTTGCTCTCATCAAGGGTTCAGCAATTAGAATATTCCTGGTCTTTTGGTGGACATGTGAAAAAAGTAAAGCCAAACATATTACAAAGGCCATTCATTTGTTTGTGTTATTATCAGTGATCACCATGTCTCTCTCTTCTGCTAAGGAAGACAGATGTATAGCATTCGCCGATTTGTATTGTAGTTAAGGAGTGGTCTAGAGCACCATATTGCTTTTTTGTCAAACATTTTTTTTCTTTATAGTATGAGAAAAAAAGTTAGCAGAATTTTCAGCCCTTTATGATTTACATCTTTTAAAGAAGGACAAATAAAATTTATTGCAGAAGATTCTGTAACATATTAAACATTCATCGATTGGTACATGCATGCACAATAATATGATCGTTCAACAAGTTCAAACCTGAGCCCCTGGTATCAGTACTTAAGGATAGTGTGTTTGGGTTTACTGAGCAAGATGTTATTGAAAAACATAGAACTTGTTATTAGATCCTTGTATTTTTCACTATCCTTATCATTGGACTTGCCTAATTGTAGAACAATAAGAAGAGTTTTAAACAAAGATACATCTCAAATGCAGATTTCCTCAGTGTCTCCAATCATCGGTTTGGAGTTGAGTTAAGTGATTAAACGGAGAACAGGCAAGTGTATTGCATTAGATCAGAAAGTATACCCATAATAACAAATTAATAGTTAGCATACAGTAAAGCATGTCTATGTCTTCTCTATGGTGAAAGGCACTGTTGCCACTTTGGGGTCGGAGTTTGAGTCCCGATTTTGCCCTGTGTGGACATGTTCAGCCTGCACCTGGGACGTGTACTCTAGTTTGTGGGCTAATTGACATCTCTAAATCACCTGTAATGTGTGAACGAGTGCATTATTGCGTGTGCATGTTGACATGATCAGTTGACATCCAGACTGGAATTTAGTAGTCACAGGTCACAGATAATACTTGAAGATGTCAAGGCAGACAAGTAAAAACAAATGACCTATGATAAAGAACTATCGTTACCGAACTATCATTGAATGTCTTGTAGACTGAATGTCTCGTCACTTGTTCTTTCCATGTCAGTGTGTATTTCCTTCAAGATAGATTAGGGATCCAATATCAAGCCAAGCAGGATAGAACACTGAAAATAAATTTATGAATGTTTATGTTACATATCTCTTTATTTACAGCCACATTTTAATCTTCTAGGACAAAACAAAGGGCAAGTTTTTAAGGACAAGTGCTTATCTGGTTGTTGTCTTGTGCTGCTCACCGAGTTTGTCTGAAAATATAACAGGCATGTCTACAAAATATTTGAACAGATTTGTAAAAGTTGGCGGAAACTATTAAGTTGTTTTACTATTTTAATTTCATCCTGCCTAAAAAAATCCTCCCTTTTTTTAACTACATCCAAATAACTACTTAGTAATTATGTATTATACCAAATAACTAGTGTTAATTCTCAGTACCGTTCCAGTCAATACTTATTAATCATTTTAGGATTTAAAAAAATCATTTGGCTTGGTTGAACTGTACACGATTTATTTACATATTAGTCAGACACCCTAGTGGAAAAATGGAAGCTGCCATGTAGCTCAGACCTGAGGCCAGTTGTCTGTCTATGTCGGGGCACTGGAGAGCTGGTGTGCTGCAGATTTTAGCTCTAACCTAATCAAACACACCTGAACCAACTAATTAAGATCTTCCTAGGTATACTTAAAACTTACGGTAGGTGTGTTGAGTTAAGTTAGAGCTAAACTCTGCAGGACACCAGCCCTCCAGGACTGAGATTGCCCACTCCTGGCCTATGTGAAACTAGTCAAAATAATAATCTAGCGAAAAGTCACACTAATGGCAATTGAAAAAAAAAACTTTTTTGGATTATTATAATACCCTTTTTCCCTTTTGAAATTCCAGGCAGTCCTCTCCAGGTCGACGGGCGCCACGTGGTCCTGTCTACTGGCACTCTGCGTATTTCTCGAGTGGCTCCTCATGACCAGGGTCAGTACGAATGCCAGGCTGTCAACCCTGTTGGATCTGTTCGAGCCGCTGTGCAACTTAACATTCAACAAAGAGGTAAAGTTCCTATAAGTATCCTGACAGACTGCACACATGACTGTATTAAATTAGATTTTTACTGTAGTTTTATTCAAGTGTCAGCTTGTACATATAAAATGCTACTTTTTTCACATATTAGCAGCAAACAGCTTCCATAGATGATGAACTATTTATTAATTAGTCTAAGAAAGAAAAGGGAAGAAACAACATTGAAACCTTATTCATTTTAAACCAAAACCAAATTTTCCTATTTGGAGTAAAAAGGAAGTCTGGGTTTCAGTCCAGCAAATCAGATATTTAATAAATGATTAGAAAATTAACTAAACATATATGGAGTTGAGTGAATTATAGCTGCACCTGCTCTCTTACTTTAAACCTGCATATCCTTTACTGCCTATAAACATTTAAGACCATTTTTTATCAGTTTTGAGGTGGAGCATCAGTCTCTATCATTCACACAGCTTATTTTTACAATGTTATAATGATTGTAATGATTATACAATTTCTGTTTCTAACATTGCTGTAGTGTTACTTTCGGAATATAAATAAACTTTTAGGATTGTAAGCTGTAGAACTAGAGATGTGTCAATCATTTCATTTTTTATGAAAATAAATATGTGCTATATTTGCAGTCGGGCTGCAGTTTCTTAAAGTAATGCTGCAATTTTTTTTCTTTTACCTAAATGTCGGAATAGATTAGCGGTCTGTTACAGTTTTCAGAGTTGTGTAATAGTTAATAGTTTAATTTATATATGAAATTTATGCAATTTCAACTAAATTATTTGGGAAAAAAGGAACATCATATAAATTTATACAAAACGGATACAAATAGGAGATATTCTGCCAAGGTTATTACTCTCCAGGACAAATGGAGGTGTGATGTACAGAATAACATGTAAACTGCAGGATGTGTTTTTCTTGCAGCTGTGAATAAGCAGTTGGAACTGCCCAGTCATCGTAACTAAATCTATTCTATATGTTTATATTTTGGGACCTGGAGCACAATATATTACTATTCTAACAGCTAAGAGACATACACACAGCACAATGTAACTAAATCTACCAGAGCAAGGCTTCAGTTAGATAGTATTTCTAGTCTCTGAAGTTGTTGTAATAGCACAGCGATATGTTTCTGTTGGCTACAGAATTACTTTTAACAGCTGCCCAAAGTGAATTAAAGCCTAGTGATCTAACTATTAAAAATAAGCAAATCTAATTAGAGCAGAACAGAAAGTCAACAGTACAGTAGTAAGCTGCTGCTTACTGGCATTTTAAAACATTTGGTTGCATAAACTCAGTATATTCTATATTAAATAAGCTTTATGTGACATATTTTGTAAAATTGTAAACTTTTTAAACTGCTAAAGAGTTCAAACTGTAAGACTGGAGTCGTCCCCTCGAGTTCGTTCGGCATTTACATACAAAGGAGGGCAGCACTAACCGCAACAATGCCCCCATAAAAGACTCCACGACCGACATGTGGCAGGAACTCTATGCAAGTCTTAAACCAGCTCTTAAGTGAAATTACAGGCTTTTGGGAGAGCTCACAAAAGCACATGGCTTTGTAATTTCCACATGACAAGATGTTTTCTGTGTAGTAACGGTTGTTAACACATACATCAAAGTGGGGCTGTGCAATGCCCGCCTTCATAAACATGAGAGTCTGGGTTGAGTTTCCGCTTTTTGGGTTTTCCACTACACGGGCTTGAAGTAGTAGGAAAAGCGGTTGAGGTAGAGACAACCCACTTGTTTTTGTGCTCTGTTACTGTTGTCTAGCAGTATTAAAGAAAGAACGATCTTGAAAGAGTGATGAACTGGGATATTTATAAATTCGTATCATTTTTATTTATTATCTAGGCCACAACGGTTGAAAAGATCAAAAGATTGAAAAATAGTGAAAAGTAGGACTGTGTTTCGGCAAGGGCCATGAAACAATACATACATGGGTCATAATACAATACAGCACGATGCATTGCAATACTTCAAAAGGAATGCAATACAAATACAAAAAATAAAAAAAAAAGGGAGGTGCCATTATTTTTTACAACAATGGCCGTGACGACTACAGGAGAGAAAGAGGAAGTAGGAAGCAATGTTTTAATGAAATATTATCGTAAAAGTAAATCAGTTTAAAACATAATTTAAATGAATCGATACTTGAGGTTAGAATATCGGTACAATATCAGGAAAAAAATCACGATAGTTAACTGTATTGATTTTCACAGCCCTAGTTAAAAACAAACTAACACAAAATGCTAATACAGTACAGATCTTTCAGATCTTTTTGTTGTGTAAAAATGAGCTTTTACATTGTATATTTTTTACTGTGTGGCTTTTTTTTGTTTGTTTGTTTCACCTTGGAAGCCTTCACGATCTTTAATCATTAACACATGTTTTTAAATCATCAGTAACGCCTGTTTTCACAAATGCTCCAAGGGACATAACTGTGGAGTCTGGTAATGATGTCCAGATTCCATGCAGCGCTCATGGAGAGCCTACACCAGTCATCACCTGGAACAAGGTGAGCCCCCATCCCTTCTGCATAGTTTGGACTACACCTCTGCTTTCATCTTGTGCTCTTACTTATTGTTTTCTCTCTGTGATGTGCAGGACGGCGTTCAGGTGACAGAGAGTGGGAAGTTTCACATTAACCCTGATAGTTATCTAGAAGTGAAAGATGTGGGTCTTGCTGACGGAGGTCGTTACGAGTGTGTGGCTCGTAACTCTATTGGACAGTCATTCGCTAGCATGGTGCTAACTGTACAAGGTAAAGAGTCAGCAGTTCTTTTTGAACTGGACTTTAGTTTATTTATTTTTGTTACAGATTTTTAAAGCTTGGTGTAATAATAAGTATTAAGTATTCTGTATGTAATAGTAAGTTTTTTTAAAGTATAACTTAACCAATAAGAATTATATTAATTATGTCAGGCTCATGAGATTCAAAACAAAGAAAGAAGAATATCACATTTCTTGAAAGATTGTTTATAGTAGCACTTTTTTGGGGGGGAGTAACATTTACAATTAATAATACTACAAATCCAACAAATCTTTGTAGTAACACGTGTGTTGTTTTCACATTTTGGTCTTAAAAGCACAACTTGAAATGAGAGCATCTGAGGAATGTGTGTCTGCGATAATTAATGTAAACACACTTTAATCAACATGACATGCAATAAATGTCTTTCAACAATTCCGTGTAACTAGAGAAACGGAACCAGGACCGATAAAAAACCCAAATGATACCCAGCCATATTTTAGCACAGCTTCTAATATTTTTTGTTTTCCTCAGTACCCCAGGTAAGCAGAGAGGGGGATCCATTTGTCTCGACGTCTCTGGAGGAGGCCATTCGCAGCGTTGACAGTGCCATCGACTCCACAAGGAGGCGCCTCTTTGATGGGTGAGATCAACATCATTAGTGATTATCTCGTCACTTTGGCATATAAAAGCACTTTTTACCTTTGTGAGTCATGCTGGTGTAATGCCTGAAGAATTTTGTTTCTTGGCTTACAGCTGGTCTCTTTGTTATGTTAGAAAAGCTGCAGTTTGTCAGCTGTTGGATTGCACATGCTGTGAGGCAAAAGGCAGTGCCAGCCAATAGAGAAACACGTGCGGTGTTTGTGTGTCTAAGGAAATGACCGCAAAGGGTTTGTTTAAGTCATTTAGTGAGCTGTTTTGCAGAAAGAGCTGCCAAATATACTGCCAAAGAAATAAAGACAGCACGAACACATAAGGAACACAAGCTCCAACATATAAATCAGGATGTATCAAACAGTTGTTTCAAGCAACAAACTCTGGCCAGAAAGACAGATTAAATTGAACATAGTCGCCATCATGACCAGGGGTGGAAACCTCAGGCTTCCACACAGTACCACATGATCTCGACTCTTGAAACAAAAATTGGATTTAAGATCCAAATCTTGTAGGATAAAATAAAAACTATAAAGGAATGATTTGAAATGTAAACTTGATATTGAAGATGATATTTATCTATTAGCCTATGATTAAATTATCAGATTTAAAGTGAAACAGTGTGAAATATCTGACATATATATTGTTGCACCCTAGTAGTTTTGATATTTATGGTGATGATCATTAGATAATAATCCATTTATAAGCGCGTAATAAATGACTGTAATGGCTGTAAGTAAATGTAATTTTAAACATAGTGAATGGTTACACAATTTGCTCTGCTTAAAGGGGTGACCAAAAAAAAACAAAGCTTAGTGTAAAACATATTCTTAAATTGTTTTTTTTAAAGTCCATCATAGATAAATCAGTTTGCTATATATGAATAAATTTCTCGTCTACACAGAAATGGTTTTTCAAATTTCAGGATGATTTCTAGGGTGTCTAATATCTATAAGTTCCTATAATGGCACTCCAGTTACTACCAAAACTGTAAGTTACTAACAGAATTGTATGGCTTTTTTTTTCAATTCAACGCAAGACAACATACAATCAGCAACATACAATAAGCAAAAAGGCTGCCTGACAGTCATAGACTTAAACTCTTCATAATCTTAGCCAGCGATCTGTCAATGTTTATTCATTCAGCTTCCTTTTACAGTGAAAATAAAGTTCATATTTAGCACAGTTTGTAATCAGTTTTTTTTATTTTCATATAGCTCCCCACGCACCCCTGGTGAGCTGCTGGCGTTGTTTCGTTATCCCCGTGACCCTTACACAGTGGAACAGGCCCGAGCCGGAGAGATCTTTGAGCAGACTCTCTTTCTCATTCAACGGCATGTCAATGAGGGTTTGATGGTGGACACTAATGGGACAGGTAACTCAACATTCTTAAAATATTAAGTGAGACTTTATTAGTATATATATATATATATATATATATATATATGTTAGTATATATATATTAGTAATATATATATATATATATATATATATATATATATATAGTTCCACATCAGTAACCATGGCAAACCATCCTGGTTGACTTAACAGTATTTTTTGCATTCCATGTTTTTGATCAATATAAACAAACAAAACATCATTTACTATATTGAATAATTACAAATATTACAACATTTGATCTTTTATTAAATGTTTCCCCTTTTTGGTTAAAAATAAACGGGTAAAAGTTCCTAAAACACTAAGTGTTTACTCTAATATGAGGTATTAAAGCACCACTAAGGAGTGTGACATGACAGCAGCATTCGGTTCTGAACACACACACACACACTCCACAGGTTTTCTGAAACAAGACTCACCATGTGCGGTGCCTTTTTGAGTTGCCATGATTAGATGTTTTTTAGACTTAGATAGGGAAGTGGTGACGCAGTGGTTAAGCTGTTGCACTACTAATTGGAAGATCAGGGTTTGATTCCCAGCACAACCAAGTTGCCAGTGTTGGGCCCCTGAGCAAGGCCCTTAACCCGTCATTGTTTAGTTGTATAAAAGAGATAAATGTAAGTTGCTCTAAATGAGGGCATCTGCCAGATGTTGTATATGTAAATGTAGATTATGACAATAAGCAAGTTTTTAAGGTCACACTGTTCTCAAACAAAAGATTAGATGTTTTTTTCTGTTTTTTTCTGATTTTTTTTCTGAGTAAATGAAGCTATAGAAAATAAATGCATTTACATTTTTGTTAACTGCATTTGGCAGCAATTAGAGGTCAAGGGCCTTGCTCAGGCACCCAGTAGTGGCAATTTAGTGGTGCTGGGAATTGATCCCTGATGTTTCAATTAGCAGTCCTTAACCCTTGTGCTACCACTTTCCAGTGCACTGCTATACTGTGGCCAAAAGAAAACATATTTACTGGCTTATAGAAGGATTTACAGACTTGATTGACTTATTGATTAATAGGATTATGGTTTAATAGGGAAATATTACACAATAAATACGCCAGTACTATTTCTGTGAAATCTGATTAGTATATGTTTACACTTTGCATTGTCTGATTGTTCACTTTAAATCTCTTTAAGCTTTCCGTTACAATGACTTGGTGTCACCACGTTTCTTGGACATGATTGCGAACCTGTCCGGCTGCACAGCTCACCGCCGCTTCAACAACTGCTCTGACATATGCTTCCACCAGAAGTACCGCAGCCATGATGGCACATGCAATAACCTGCAGCACCCCATGTGGGGTGCCTCGCTCACGGCCTTTGAGCGCCTTTTAAAATCTGTCTATGACAATGGCTTCAACTTACCCCGCGGTGCCTCGGAGAGAAGCGTCAACGGCTTTGCCTTGCCTCTGCCTCGCCTCGTCTCCACCACCATGATAGGCACAGAGACCATTACTCCTGACGAGCGATACACACACATGCTCATGCAGTGGGGCCAATTTTTGGATCATGACCTAGACTCCACCGTAGCAGCACTTAGTCAGTCACGTTTCTCTGATGGGCAGCTGTGTACGTCTGTCTGCACTAATGACCCGCCCTGCTTTCCAGTCATGTTTCCTCCCAACGATCCCCGGCAGCGTCGGAGCGGTGCTCGCTGCATGTTCTTTGTGCGTTCGAGCCCAGTGTGCGGCAGTGGCATGACTTCACTTCTTATGAACTCGGTGTACCCTCGCGAGCAAATTAACCAACTAACGTCCTACATTGATGCCTCTAATGTGTATGCCAGCTCAGATCATGAATCAGAGCAGATTAGAGACCTAGCCGGGCATCGGGGCATGCTACGAGAGGGCATTGTACAGCGCACAGGAAAGCCACTACTGCCATTCGCCAGTGGGCCACCTACAGAGTGTATGCGTGACGAGAACGAGAGCCCCATTCCGTGCTTCCTAGCTGGTGATCACCGAGCCAACGAGCAGCTGGGTCTCACTGCTATGCACACCGTTTGGTTCCGTGAGCATAACCGCATCGCCAGAGAGCTGCTGCGCCTCAACCCACACTGGGACGGAGACACTATTTACCACGAGGCACGCAAGATAGTGGGTGCACAAATGCAGCATATCACCTACAGTCACTGGCTGCCCAAAATACTAGGTGAAGCAGGCATGAAGATGATGGGGCGGTACACAGACTATAACCCCAATGTCAATTCAGGAATCCTCAACGCTTTTGCCACAGCTGCCTTCCGCTTCGGCCACACTCTCATCAATCCCATTTTGTACCGGTTAGATGAAAACTTCCAGCCTATCCAGCAGGGCCACATAGCTCTGCACAAGGCCTTTTTCTCTCCCTTCCGTATTGTAAACGAGGGAGGCATCGACCCCCTGCTGCGTGGACTGTTTGGCGTGGCAGGAAAGATGCGTGTTACCACACAGCTGCTCAACACAGAGCTGACGGAGCGCCTCTTCTCAATGGCCCATGCTGTGGCCCTAGACCTCGCTTCCCTAAACATCCAAAGAGGACGTGACCATGGCATCCCACCTTATAATGACTACAGGGTGTTCTGTAATCTCACCTCAGCACAGACTTTCGATGACCTAAGAAATGAAATTCGTAGCCCGACTGTTCGGGAGAATCTACAGAGGTAAACGTGCCAAATTCAGTTATATGGGCTGTTGATTATGAGTTTTATTGTTCTATTAATCATTGAAATTTATTTGTTGCCTTGTATGTAATTCCAGGCTCTATGGCACACCGCTTAACATTGATCTGTTCCCCGCATTGATGGCTGAGGATCTCGTTCCCGGGAGCAGACTGGGGCCAACTCTCATGTGTCTCCTGGCCACACAGTTCAAGCGGCTCAGAGATGGTGACAGGTTAACTCTGTTTATAACTCTGTTTATAAATTTTTATTTAATTGTACAGTTTAATTATAACACAGCCAGGGCCATCCTTATTTTTTTTGCCATGCTTCTCAGAAAATGGCTGTATGTGTCAACAACTACAGTGAGGATTTTAATTAAATATTATCGTAAAATATAATAGATTAAATATTAATTTGTATGTATCGATACTAGCAGTTAGAATATCAATACAATATTGTAAAAAAATATTGCGAATAGCTGTATCGATATTTTTACACAGCCAAAACTTCACTGTTTCTGATCTGCGTGACATGCTATACGGTTCTTTATACTAAATGTTCCAAGTCACCTAAATGTGATTTCTCTGTACTGTTTGTTTTTTTGTCATCTTCAGGTTCTGGTATGAAAACCCTGGTGTGTTTAGCCCTGCTCAGTTGACTCAGCTGAAGCAAGCATCTCTCACCCGTGTGTTGTGTGACAACGGCGACAACATTACCCGTATTCAGTCTGATGTCTTCAACGTGGCTGAGTTCCCTCATGGTTACGGAAGCTGTGAGGATGTGCCCAAGATCGACCTGCGGATGTGGCAGGACTGCTGTGAAGGTCTGAGGACAAGATTATTATTTACAGAATCTGTTCATCTATTATGTTGATCTGTATAATACTTGTTTAAGGAACTATTTTCATTGCACCGATCATTAAGCATCATTAAGCATTGGTTTTTGTACAGTCGTGACTAAATTAAACATACTTAATGTTTAAGTAGAAATAGTTACAGTTCAAATAGCCATTTTGGGAGCTGGAATGTGTAGACCTAACAGAGATGATCATAAATCAGAAATAGGGAGCCAAAAAAATATTTCCTTTGAATCAGAATTGTGATAACTCTTATAAGTTTTATGAAAATAATTAGATTAAGACATATCTTTAAGGCTTATAAAACTTAGTATTGATATTTTATTTTTCTAAGCAATAGCATTTTCCTTAATAATCTCTTAAGCAATTTAAAATAAATAGTTGTAATTGGAAATTTGGACCAGTAAAACAGTTTTTTCTTTTATTCATGTAAAAAAAAATACTAATTGTGTTTGTTTATTTTAGACTTGTGCCAACATCTCTAGGGTTTTTTATATATATATTTGTTCATATTTATATGCAGATTTTAGACCTTATTTATTTTTACTACATAAAAGCACTAAATAGACATTCCGCTGTTATTGACGGGCAACTATGTTTAAATCCCCAGACTGCCGCACCAAAGGTCAATTCAACGCTTTGTCCTATCACTTCCGAGGACGCAGATCAGTGGAGCACAGCTACAAGGAGGAGAATCCCTCCAGATTGATGCAGGATGAAAACAGGTCAGTCTCTTTTTAAATTTCAACTTAATCAACCTGTGAAGCTTAAGACTTGTTATAAGCTTCATGTTTTATATGTCATAGATGTGTAAAATATAGCCTTTGCAATCGATATATATCAAATAGGTTTCTTTTAATTAATGTTAATTTTAATACAATATTTTTGTTTTTAAGTCACAATGATGGAGAGATCATCGTAAATGCAACTCTTTCATCAAAGTCGAATACTGAACCACAAGTGAATGACTTCCAGGAATTTGTTATGGACATGCAGAAGACTATTATTAGTTTACGAAAACAGGTGAGGACTGTTAATGCAGGTTAATGACAAAAAAAAATGGCTTTCAAAATTAGCAATGTTTAAGCATTAATTGGGATTTATACACCTTCATAATTGTAACTTATACACTAACGTCTAATGTCGCGTTCAAACCTGCAAATGTAGTTATAAACACGAGTGGAATGCATACAAAGTTAATGCAAAGACAAAAATAGAGACAGAATTTTGTCTGATGATGCAAAATGTGTGACGCCGTGAAAGTGCAATATTCGCTTCATTCACATTTTCATGCAAGTTGTTGCCCAAGCCAATCAGCGAGAAGCTTTTTAAAGGGTCTGTTGTATCAGTCAATAATGAAAAGTCTTACTGTAGCAGTCAACGTTCACCAGAAAAGCTACGTTTTTGAATAAAGCAGCATTAGTGATAAAAAAAAAAGTAAAGACGTTGGTATATTTTTAGTAAAGTTTTCACAATAATAAGTTTATGTGCAAATTTAAAACCATTATTATTTACATTTTTGCCATTTGCCCTTATTCCTGGCAATTTACATTGATCTATTTTTTCTCAAAACAATTGAGCAGTCGAGGGTTAAGTGTCTTGGTCATGGACCCAGTAGAGGCAGCTGGGTGGTTCTGGGGATTGAACCCATGATCATCTGTTTAGCAGTCCAACCTTAACCCTTACCTTGCTAGCGCTACCACATATCTCATTTGTTAAGCATCCCAATACCAAGCAGATGTCCTGGCAGATGACACTGTACTGATGCTTAAACAAATTTTGCATTATATTTCAGAATAGCACTAAAGCAAGGTGCCAACTTAATTCCTGGAAAATCAGTCAGTCCAACCCTGCAGGACTGCACCCCTCCTCTAGAGAGATGACAAGATGGGCTGGCAGTGTTTAAACTGAAACAGTTTCGGGATCGGCTAGCCCTGCACATCTAGAGATTTTAAACTGAGCTTTAGTGTTGTAGGCAATCCACATTTCACACACATGGCTTTAATTATGGCGCTAGCAGAGTGAGAGCTGGACTGGATTGTGTAACTCGCATCACAGCTTTGAACTTTGGAAACATGACTCTTATTTGAGACCTTATTACCGCAAGCATATACAGAGATGCATGCTGACTGTGCAACGCTGTTTTTCAATCTAAAGCAAATGATTTACAGATGTCTTTAAAGCTAAAGTTTGTCAAAACACTCCTAAAGGAGGCTTTATTCTTCCAATTTTTTTAAAGCATTAATTAAGACAAAGGTGCTGAAAAGCTTTTAAATTCACATTTACAGCATTTGGCAGACTTCGTTATTCAGAGCGACTTACATTTATTTCATTTATACAACTGAGCAATTGGGGGATGTGGGCCTTGCTCAGGGGCCCAGCAGTGCATCTTGCTGGTGATGGGAATCCAACCCACAATCCAACCCCTTAATTACTCAGCTACCACTTCCCAATTGAACGTTTAAAGTTTACGAAAGTAACTATTCAGTTTTAGCAAGATTGTGTTCAGTGTTAATGGCAAATGTTTGTTTTAAATACTAATAATTATAATAAGTTATTTGAAAAGCAGACTGTTTAATTAGAATTTGGATATGAATATGTTTAAGGCAAAAATATTTTCCCAAAAGCTTTTAAATTGAACCCACTGTTCATCTTCTGTCCCTAAGATAAAAAGACTTGAAGTCCGCCTGAGTAAAACAGACTGCACCGACCAGGAGGGAGGACAGCGGGGGGACACAGAGACCTGGAAGAAAAACCCCTGCACCACATGCGAATGCAGAGTACGTACATGGTGTCTGTTTATTTGTGCATTTGTGTCAATTAAAGGCTATTTTACCATTCCTTTATCATATCAGCCATTTTAATAACCACTTCTCTACAGCAAACCACACACTGTCACACTATCCTCATGATAGAGATTCTCGAATAGTGGTCAAGTGTTTTGCTTTTTTTTTTTTTACATTTTTGCTTAGTAAAAAAAAAAGGTTAAAAAAATAAGCAGTTGTATAATTATCTTTCGCTTGACTGTAAAAACAGCTAATAGGATTTTTTCTCAATAAATAATAAGCTTAATGACTGTGAATCTTTGGTGATGCCTTTTTTTTCTCCTCCCTTCACTTTATTTCCTCTGATTTCTTCTGTGCTTTAGGACGGTCAGGTGACCTGTTTTGTGGAGAAGTGTCCCCCAGCTTCATGTCCAAAGCCTGAGACTCTAAAAGGTGTTTGCTGTCCTGTGTGCCTCTAACATCCATCAAAGAAGCAGGTCAAAAAAACATCATCTATAACCTCAGGAACACCAAAGTATTCAAAGAAAAGACTTAACCAATGCAACCTGCCATGTCTACATGCCTCAGCGGGTTTTTTATTTTTATTTTTGTTTTCTCCCATCAGCATGGCATCAGCTTTATTTGTTGCCATTTTATTCACTTTTTAAGTAAATGAATCAACAAAAAAAAATGAAGAGAAGACTGCTACGGGGATCCTCTTTTCCTCCATCAGACCTGACTAAAGGAACCAGAGACCTTTTAAAGAGTTCCAGTCCCTGTCTGCCCCATCGCGTGCGCTGAAGAATCCAACTCCAGAATCCTGAATGAATCAGCCATGTAATCTCTAATAAGGTGCTCTCAGGTTAGAGATAGAAAATGGTGCTACTTTCCCTGACATTAATACATATATAGTGTATGTAACCTTTTAGGTATTTTTGTCATTTTTTTTTACACGGTATGCAAATGATCCGCACACGTAGTTTGTGCTCACCGAGGGTGTTCCTGGTTTTATAATTATGCGAAAGACATTTTATTGGAAAAAAAAAAAATACTAGAGTTACTCCAGCTTTTACTAAAATTTTTATGGTGCTTTCTTTTCATTTTATAAGCATATATCTTTACACATGCAGCCACCTTTTTATCAAACGCTTGTATATGAAGATAATGTGAATATATTGAAAAATATATTTGTAATTGAAGAAAGTCTACTGATCACTAAAAGTTTACTTCTGGTAACAACTGGTTTAACATCTGCCAGTTTTCACGTTTGCTCCCTTTGCCCTGAAACCAAACAATTTACAGGGGCAAAAGTGTAGCTGAGGTAAACAGGTCTATGTGCTTGATAGAGTTACATTAGGATCTCACGACGCTCGTTTTAAGTTGATATAAATCTCCTCAGACATCTTGCTTACCAGTGCAGTATTTCTAGACTGTTTCAGAAAGGTATTTTACTGCCAGCGGGTCCCTTTTTTTCTTGACAGTGTTGAAGAAGAACATTGCCTCATTTTCATAGATTTCATGCTCATGTCAGTATGCCATTCATGCTATTTTCTCTACGTTTTATTTTTGTTGTCATTTACTTAAAAGATTTAGTTTTAAATCGCTTTCGCTACCTTCTGTATAGCCGTGGAAGGTTCTGGTCCATTTTTACCATCATTCCTCTCTTTAAGCCTTTCTTTTGTTTGTTTTATTTATACATGTAGTGGGTTATGTTAGAGTAATTAGGACCTAATGGCATGTAAATTGATGTCTTCCCCCTTCCTCTGTATTCGCTCAGCTCAAACCAACCTTATATCCGGTTATACATGACTTACACAGGTCTTTGCTCATTTTTCTTTCTGTGGCTCGCCTGTGGATAGTCTAAACATTTGCCTGACTGTTTTTGTCTCTAGGGTTAGTAGAAGGCATGTGAACAACGCTGATGTCATGCTACAGAATGTGATACTCTCTGACCTTAGCATTACTCTAATTAAAGCCATACGCAACAGTCGAGATCCAATCTTTTTTTTTTATGTGAATCTGAAAAATAATACTGTGGAAGCTATACGAATAACCAAGAATCTCAAATATACTAGCAGGCACATTCACCCTCACAGGGTATGTCTTGGTCTCTGATTGGCCATCAGGTGGTATGTTCTGGAGGTTATCAGACTTGGAATGTGTTGATTCCAGTGAACAGACAAATTTTAGTAGTATTTTTGTTTTTTATTTTGTTTCCACTTTATCTCATTTTTTTCCCTCTTTCTCACATCAGATCATCTGTGCTCTGTGTCTCTATGGTCTAGATTAATTGGTCTATTTGCAATGCACTGCTCCGCCCTGCATGACTGAACAAACTAAACCCGGGGGTACAAACAATTTCATGACATTTTGTATTGTATTTCTGCCAGATTGTTTGCACTGTATTGTATGCCTTTCAACAATAATAAAATGAAAACATTTGACTCCAAAATGCTTTTTTAGACTCCTAACTTTCAAGACTATCTGTACATGTACTGTATGTCTATCTATTGTACCTGAAGTCATTAAAGAGTTCCACAGATCCAGATATTTTAAATCTGATTCCAGTCTACTGTAAACGATTACAGTTTGTTGATGTAAAAAATTATTTGCAAAAAGAATCATAAATTCTTTAGTTAGTTAAATTCCTAAGTTATACTTTGGTCCCTTTAAAGATGGCGCAAGGTGGTGAATTTGTTGTTTGTGTTAATGTAGCCTTTTCTTCCTATCCAACTGAGCAGTCGAGGGTTGAGGCAGTGGCAGCTTGGTGGTACTGGCAATCAGCATCATTTTACAATCTGACTATATTCTGCCGGACCCACTTTTTGCAAAATTTAAAAAAATTAAGTGCCCCCCTTACACACACACATACACATAAAGACCGTTTTAGGAGGATTTAGTTGCAATATTGTAATTCATTAATGGTAATTAACACAAATTCAGTGCGACAACTTTCTAAAGAACTAAGAAAGTTTTAGAAGTATTAAAAAGAAAGCCTGCAGCTCCAACATAGTTTTACTATCTAAAAGTATTTATTGTTTTAAACAGTGCTCTTAAAGACAGGAACAATATTCAAGAAATGTTTTCGTCCCTGTGGTTTTTGAGCTTTTCTGGTGAACATAAAAGGGACAGAGTAAAGAGTTCGGATGGGCAGAAAGCAACTTAACATAACATACGTTCATAGAGCGGAATATTGAGGGAAGCGTCACACCGTGTCGGAGGGTGTAACCTGTGTGCTGAACACTGCTGGGCGGTGCTGCATAGTAAATATTTATGACTCAAATTTTGGTGCATTTCTTTAAAAATCTGCTGTCTTCACATTAGCCCCAGTTTGGGAACGGGTGCCTTAAGCTACCACTTCACACTTTACCTTCTTCTTTTTCATTCAATGTGGACAACAAAAACATTGAAGTAAAAATATATGTAATTATTATTCACTTTATGACTGTTGTTTTAAAATGTTGGTTAAAAACACTTGTTAGAGTGCAACATTTGTAGTACTGAACATTAGATGTCCACTTTTTAATATAAGGACATTTATTATATAGTAAATAATCCTTAATGTTCAATATATTTTATGTTATGTAGCACATAAAGCACAACTTGTTCTGTTTTAGTGAAATACTAAATGATGGGGTGCTTGAAGAGTTGATTATTTGATTATTCTCATAGAACCATATGCAAGTATTTTATTACTCATACAGTACACCACACATTTTCCAGTACATTTTCTGTTTCTAAAACCTGATGGCACACTCGGTAATAAACATCTCTCTAAAAATAAAAAAGTGTCACTATCAATAATTATAAAATTTTCGTTGCTGAAATGTGGTGAGATGGACAGAATTTGGCAGTCTGTGATTGTCCTTTTGCCAGGATTGCCAGATGTCATGAACTAAAGCAGCTCTACTGTATTCTGACTGGATTACAGATGAGTATTAACAATCATCTCCACATTTTGTCCAGTTTGTGGGAATGAAGGAAATGGGACAGCTGGGAATGTTTACTGTTGTGTTTTTCTTGTCTTGCTATTGTTTTCTTTTAATGCACTAGAGTGTTTCTTTGTCTCATTAGGTTCCTGGTCTGGAATTTAAGAATGTCCTAAACAAGCAGGTGATGCAATCAGTTTCCTGTTTGTGTTCTTTAAAGATTTCCAAACACGTTTCTTTCCCATTCTTGTAAATAAGATATGGCTGTAACATTTTACCAGTATCCTTTGTAGACAGTGTGTATATGAAACTGTCCAGCCGCACAAATCCTGCTCATCATAGTCCACCTGCAATGTTTAGACTAAAATATAAAATAGTTTTATGCATTACAGGATGATCTCCAACAGCTCTTTTGAACACCACATAAAAGTGTCATGTGATCAAAAACAGAATTATATCCACCAGTCAGATCAAAAAGAAATGTTGACCCCCATCCAACAGCAGGTTGTTTTCTTTTCCCTTTTTATGGACGTCTTTTCTCAGTAGTGTTCCAAAACACCTAAATCTCTGAATAGAATAAACCGTGATGAAATTTAGAGCTTAGTAAAGCTGTTTGAACTGCATATGTGCAATCATCAGCCACTTTACATTTAAATTTCTGTCGTTTGGCAGACGCCCTTCTTCAGAACAACATAGATTTTATCTCATTTTTCTTATCCTATTAAGCAATTCAGGCGCAAGGGCCTTACTCAGGAGCCCTCATCAATGAACAGCTCGATACTGGTACATTAGACCACGAATAAAAGTGTAACAGCCCACAGAAACTGTTGGAAAAGACAGCAAAATTTAAGACACCCTACTTCTTAATACCTAGTGTTACCCTTCTTTGGCTGAACTAACATCAACATTATTGAACTAACTAACATTATTCCAGAAGTCCTGGTCTTGGTCTACGTTCTCTTTAGCAAACTTTAGTCTGGCCTTCGTGTTTTTCCTAGAAAGGTTTCCTCCTTGAACACCACCCATGAAAGTTAAACTCACGTTTAGTCTCTTTCTGATTGTAGAGTCATGCACTTTTACATTAACAGTAGCAAGAGCTTGCTGTAGGTCCCGTGATGACACTTCAGGGTTTTTGGTGACTTCTTTTAGCATCTTGCGGTCTGCTCTTGGGGTGAACTTGCTTGGACGGGACGGCATGGGCATGCTGTCAGTTGTTTTGAATGTTCTCCACTTATAGACTATTTTGCAGACAGTGGAATGACTGATTAGAAATTTTTTTGAGATCGTTGTAAATCCCTTTCCAGACTCAAAAGCTGCTACAGTCTTCTCTCTGAAGGCCTCAGACAGCTTATTCACCATTACTTCAATAGGCAAGAGCACAGCAAACTAAACGTCTAAGGTTCAAATAGGGCCTCCTTCAAAAAGCTGAGTAACAAAGTTTTAATCATGTGTACTTGATGTGATACACCTGTGTGTGATTTCAGCCATTTTAAGTGGGAATAAATGTTGAGATGTTCTAATTTGTTCCTCACCAGAAACTGTTCTTTTTTTAAAATAGATTTTACAGTAAAGCGTGCGTATGGGCCATAAGCAACTTAACGGAACACATATTTATAAAGCAGAATATTAAGGAACGCATCGAATCGCACAGTGTCAGCAGTTATAGGGAGAAGTGTACTGCATGGCAGATATTTTTTTATTCACATTTCGGCTGTTTTTCTTTTAAAATTTTGGTGCATGTACTAACTTTACACTAGTCCCAATTGGGAACCGGTGCCTTAAGCTACCGCCTACCACCTAATTCACTATTTTCTTTCTTAATCTATGTGCACAACAAAAACATTGAAGTATAAATTAATGGAATTACTATTAACTGTAGAACTATTGTTTTCAATCGTTAGTTAAAAAACTTATTGGCAGTTGTTAGAGTGCAACATTTGTAGTGAACATTAGACATTATAACATTACATTATACACTGTCGGTCTTCAGCATGGCTAAGTGTTTTTAAACTATATAGTTGTTTTTATCATGTTAATCATAGAATCCTTAAATCACTGTGACTGGAGGGTTTGATTTGACATTTCTGTACTCTTTTGGCAACAAAACCTTAGAGCCAGTCAGACAGAACAACGGAAGTCAGATATGAAATTGACTTTTCCAGGATGGAGCTGAATCGAAAAGATTTGAACAGCAGACTAAGCAGGAAAGAACATTACAGACTGCAATAGAAACCGGACCAGTAATTCCCACAACAGCATGAAGTCTGCAATTTATATGAAGTTTATAAGACAGGTAAGAAGCCAATAAGCCACACAGCGATATTCATTTTATCCATTTGAGATCTACAGTCTGTGGTCACTGTATCACTTTATCACAGACAGAAACATTTTCGTGATTTAACTGTGGAAATAACTGGGGTGTTTGCTGCCAGATAAAACTGAGCACCATCTATCCCACAACTGCGGTGTTAATGATTCTTTTTTCCAGTTAATTACTAACTGGATTCATTAAGGATAATAGCTCTCGCTCTTCTTTTAGCTTTTATTCAGGCATTTAAGAACACACCAAGGCTGCATTTACAAAGCAACTTTTGATGACTAATTCCATTTTTTGACTATATACAATGTTTTCGATCTTTTTTTAAAATTGACCCATATCCAATATTTGCATTTTTACACTATACACAACAAAACAACCCAATGTAGACATACTGACCGAAAAAGGAAGTAAAAACGACGTGATAATTAATGGATGCATTGGGCGAAGCTCAAATTGTTATTTGATATTTTGCTTACACATCATATTTAAAGTTTGGCAAAACATCACATTCTCAGAGAAAAGAAGCCTGGCCTGATGTAGCATTGATTGCTAACCTTTTTTTGTTGATAGTGCGTTAATTTAAAAATTTTTTAAATGTTTACAGACAACACAGATTTTAAGTGAACAAAAATATTCAATAATAAAAAAAAACAGTTGCGCTAGGTTTTTTATACTGTACATTGCTGTTGGTGTCCACCTGAGTTAACGCCATGCGCCACATTGACGTTCGACTTCAATTAACAGGTGAAAATCCGATCTGTCTGCTTACATGGCAAACGCTAACGCTAAAGCTGTGTTTGTTTTTATATACTCGGACAATATTAATCTGCTTATTGTTAGAAAATATGCATAAATTTAAAGTAAACTATTTTCACAACAGATCTTTTTAATCCTGCATATAAAACGAATAAATGAATAAATAAAATAAAACTAAAATATGTTTTTGGCGCTCCATGTGCACACATTTTTTTTGTCCAAACTACTTTCTGTTCCCCAACATCGATTATTTAAGCGTTAATTTCTATTCTATTCTATTGACACAAAATTAAAGCATCACGGATCAGATTTACGGACACAGACCATATAGTAATAAAGATATTCTTCGTCACTGACTGTCGCCTCACTGGATGTAGTAATGTTAGCCATACTTTTCACAACCTGAACATGAACACATCTTTTTTTTAATCACCTGAAAAAGCACTGATGGCTTATGTGCTGCCTTTCCTTCCCACTGATTCGCTCAGACAAATAGGATCTTACACTAATAAGAGTGGTCAAGTTTGGGGCAAGAGAGGAGTGCTGAGAAGTCATTATTGCTCTTAGAAATAGCTGGAAAAAAAAGAAAAATCATCACAGTGTGCTCATCTGAGGAATTTCCATCTGGCTTGTGTTTTAGAGCTGAATTCCAGCCAGCTCAGGTCATGCCAGTAATATGTGCTCTTTGCCAGAACACTGCATAAGTGGACAGATTTGAAAACGCAATACATTAACTGAAGCAAACAACCTCGAAGGAAACAAAAAAGGGATGTGGTTAAGTCTCTGGGCCAGAAGACCAGAAGATTGTTAGTTTAAACCCCAACATTGGCTAATAAAAAAATATTTCTTCATCCCTTATCTTGACTTACTTATAAGACTTAATTATACTGTAATTTATAAACATTTTATAACCCAATAAATACTGGATGAGTGATTTTTTTTTGGATAATATTGTAGGCATTTTATAAAACAATATTCAGTTCAATTTTTTTTTCTTTTATTATTTTACTTCCTTGGAGTTTTAGTAGCAATCTGCTCATCACGTTTTTTTGCTTTAAAATGCTAAATATTTGCATTTTTCTTACCGAGATGTTTGAAAGCATTTCCATATGTTAAAATGTAAGTAAACTCTGTAGTGATGATGACCAGAGCAGAATTTTTATGCTTATAAGCACCCAATCGGTACAGGGTCTGAGAATCTACAGCTCAAGTGTCTGCCATGTATGACTCATTACATTATTTAGTCTTTACATTTGTATTTTTGATGTTTTTAGCAAAAATATCCTGAAATATAAAGCTTTTCTGTCAGGGCTTAAGCTAGGCCTGCTGCACAATTAAGCTAGGGCATTTCTCCACATCTGCTGGGTCTGAAGCTCTATAACTCTTTATGCACCTTGTCCTATTTTTTTACAGTCCAATTGAAACATCTCCATTAAAAATAGACTTTTCTTTTTTAAAAAAAGTCCCTAAACATCCCGGGGCAGCACTTATCTGAATTCCGCTGTGATGCAGTGATGTAGAAAAGAAAATCATTTGACAATGTTAAAAAAAAAAAAAAATTTAAGTAAATTAGTAAAGTAAATTAGAATGATAAGTTTAGTTGTATAGCTTTAGGTTGCCATGTTTGGCATTTGGGTATAAAGCATAAACCCAGTGCTGCATTTCTGTCTTAAACCCCTTTAAGAGCTGTGTGTGGGTAAGCGTTTGCCCCACATTATTTTCATCATGCCCCTAGTAAGATCTTGGGCTGAATGCCTTTCCCAGATCTAATAGTTTTATTACAAAGTTTAAGTATCATTATTGGATTTGAGCTGAAATCACAACCAGCTGTCACAGCCTCTTCCACTGATTTTCCAGTTTTAAACAGTACATCATTTAGACATTGTTCTACAAAATATTTTCTTACTTAAAGGATATTTTGCCGACTGAAACTGTACAACTGACACCCGATTATCTCTGCATGTGGCTAAAATCCTGAGTTTTAGAACGTTGTTTCCAGTGCTGGTATAATAACCTACACTCTTCTTAAAAGGCTTTCCACTATATTCATCAAGATCTAGATTCGTCCCCCCCTTTAGCCATGAAAGCAATAGTGATCTTATGCTCTAGTGTCAAGTGAGACGTGCTAGTGTGCAGTCAGTGTTCCAGTTTATTCCAGACGTGTTCAGTGAGGTCAAGGTCAGAGCTCTAGATAATAAAGTTCAGATTGTGCACAGGATGGAGTTCTAAATCTGTAATCGTTTATATTAAAAGACATATACAATTGTGTGCTTATACATTTTGGGTGGTCAGGTGTCCAAATAGAAAGTAATACAAAATTGTCCTCCAAATGTAAAGATTCTTTTATAGACTGAATTACATTGCAGTTTAAAAAAGAAAAAAAAGAAAAAGAAAAACATTTTGTAAATCATTTTTTACACTGATAACAATTAATTTTCAAGCAGTTTTTTCCCAATGTTTATTTCACAGCTACAAGCTGAACTAGTCAACCACTATACACTCATTAAAATACTATTTGCTGCAATAATCACGGTCAGGGCTGCAGTGTGTGCAGCAAGTATTGCTTTCCAGTGCCATCTAGTGGTGAATTTTAATCAGTACAATCGGGATTTACAGAAAATGTCAGGCTCTGTCTCAATACCTGCACTTGAACCCTAATGCCCCTTATTTGCGCGTTCCCGCGGAACGGTACAATTATCCGCCCCGCCTTCTTTAGCTTTTCATGCACACTTTCTGTAAATGTGGGTGCAAGCGGACGTTGCTCAAGGATATTACCCAGAATTCACCTGGTTGTGTGACGTTTCAGACCAACGAAGAAAAAAGTGGACAAAGATAAAACAGTTAAGTGTGAATAAAAGTTATTTATGGCACAGCCGGTTTATGTCTGATGGTGTCGCCACGATGACGTAGCAATTACGTATGACACAGATAAGTGACGTGGCTTAAACCGTCCCAATTCTAGACATCAGCGTACTTGTTCCCTTTGCGCACTTACCAACTAAAGTGTGCACTTTCAAAATTGCACACTTCATTGAAGACCTTAGGGTGTAGTGTGGGTATTGGGACAGGGCCTTAGTCAATGACTTTATTAAAAGAGACTTTAAGATGAGATGGGATTTAAGAGTCCTGATTAAAAGATTGAGTGGCAGCTTTTATGATCTGCATCATAAAAGCTAAATCATTATTGTTCATGCAGGTGTTGTTTTACTGCATTAGTGTATATTCAGTGTGTATTTTATAGAATGTTTTATTTGTCATTGAATAGTGGCAATGATGTAAAGTGCTGTAAAGGTGTTTTTATGGTAATCAGAGTTTTTGCCACTACAGAATAATTCAAAACATAAGTAATATTTTCTTGTCTTTACAAACAGTTTTAAGCCTTTTTTTTTTTTTAAAGTTAAGCAGGAAAAATGGAATTTATTATAACTTACAGGTTCAACCAAAAACACTAGAAAACCATAATGCTTTTATTCACTGCACTGTTTCTAGTGTTTAACAAAAAAAAGTGAGGGATGTAGATCTGAAACAGTATTTACTTTTTAATCAATTTTCATCATATAGACTTTTGCATATCTAATATCCTAATTTCCCTCTTTAAACTATCTGATGCTTAAACATCATGACTTGTTTAGTCTCCAGTTACATAAGACACCATTTGAAAACTAAAGATATCTAATTTATAAAGAATCTAAGATATCTAACAAAAGAATCGAATGACATAAATGAAAGAATGTTGCATTTGGATATTTTATTGATCATTGAGTTATTCACACCACATGTCTAGTCAGTATTCACTTTAAATTTTCTTTTACTTAATGAATAAAAATATTTTTATTTTTAGGTCAAGTTAGATGACCTATAAAATTTCATAACTTTTAGCGCCAACACATCCACAGGCATGTGTGAGGTAGTGCTCAGTCTTATATATCAGCTGTTTCTATCTTTAGTAGGTTTCCATTTACAACTTAACGCATTTTACATTTCATTTACATTTCTGGCGTTTGGCAGACGCCCGTATGCACCGTGACTTACGTTGATTCTGTTTTAACAGAAAAGATGGTATTGTCACATATCATGTTTGCATTTTAACAACTTCTCTGTCTCTGTCTCTGTCTCTGTCTCTGTGACTAGACTCATGAAGGGCACAACGACTGCTTGTGCACAGAACTCAGAGACACGGAAATATTTTTATGTTTCACTCTCTATGCAAATCTTCTGTGGATAAAACTGCACAGATGCCTGGTTATCATTCAGTTGTTGGTCTTTGGTATAATTATTATGCCACCCAGCAAATAAGTACAATATAAAATAAACTTTAACAAACTAAAGAAAATGGAGCTCTTTCCTCAAATGTTACAGATTCTTATATGTTATTGTTAAAAAGTTTGGGGGTTTTTTTCAGTCCATGGAGTGTTTATGGAGTGTTTGGGTGTGTAATATATAATTATGGATAATTGATCATTTAAATAAACAAGAAGTTGTAAGAGAAAGACAAACAATCCCACAGATTGTCAACTGTAATAACACTGTGTATAAGTTAGTGTATATTCAGTGTGTACGTTATAGTACTTTATAGAAATATTGTCATTTAATAATAGTGGAAAGGATGTATAACACCGTGTAAAAGTTCACAGTTTACTGAAATGTAAAGTATGAGGTAAATGCAAATGTTGTTTGCAGAACTAGCAGGTTGTTGCCGTTTACCAGCATGATAAAATAATGGATATATTTTACCTGCATCGACCGACGCTGCAGTTCAATTTTATTAGGAAAAACAGCTGTACAAAGTTTGTGTTTGGAATAAATAAATAAATCAAAATACGGACTAAAACAGGCACGAAATGCAGGAAAATTATATTTAAGTTGTTTTTTCTGTCTGAATATTACATTGACATCTTAAGAAACATCACCTATTATATTTATGCTGCATTAGACATGTTTAAATCCTTGATTCAGGTTTTGTGTTACATTGTATAACTACATACCACAGGATCATAGACACAAGCTTGATTATCCTTCTGATCAAAATAAGAAAACTTTATTTTATTTATTCATTTTTCAATTTTTGTTTGTTTTTTTTTGTTTTTTTTAAATCTCACGAACTCTACAACTTTACTTGAAAGGCACCCATTTGCAGAATGTCTGTAGTTTAAGCTACATACATCAAAAAAGTGTTCTTTACAGGGCCGGCATCATTATTGTGTTGTTGTGCCGAAACCCCACCCCTCCAAAGTATGTAATGTATGTAATGCAATAAAAAAGAGATAGTTGATATGTGTTTATTTTTTAAGAATATAAATCTGTTTCTCTGATTGATTGCGTTGCGTCTCATGCGTCAATAAGTCTCCAGCATATTGATGTGTATGCGGAGTAAAGCCTTCAGCTTTTCAAAAAGAAAGTTATGTGTTTATTTAATTTCCGTTAGCTAAAATGTGACTCTTGGCTAATAGAACGTTATTGCAGCGTATAATTTTGTTGTGGCGTGATCGTGGTGATATTGATTTAGTTTGTGATTTTCTTGTTCACTTTACGGGAAATCAGCTCACAGTCTGTATCAGTTGTATGAGTGTGCGCTTGCACTGAATTAGCGTCTTTTCTGGCATGTTGAAAGCTATTGTTGCTGATTGTGTGCCTTCCTGTTGGGAGCTGTGTGCCGTCCTGTCTGGTGCCAGCTGTGGGTCTTTAGATATCTATTTTTTAACATTTAACAGCTCTATGGTTTCTCCTGGTAGATCAAGCAAGTTTACTACTAAATGATCAAACAAATGAAATAAAAACTTATATTAACACAGATAAAATATCCAAACCGGCAGAACTGTGGCTTAGTGGTTAGCACTGTTGCCTCTGAGCTTCTTCCCACAGTCCAAAAACATGTATGTTAGGTTGATTGATGATTTTAAATTGCCCATAGGAGTGAGTGTGATGGACTGGCGACCTGCTCAGGGTGTACCCCTTCTGCCTTTCGCTCTTTCAGTGACGGCTGGGATAGACTCCAGCAGATCCCTGTGACCCCGAATTAGGAAATAAGCGGATATAACAGATGAATGAATGAATGAATGAAAATATCCAAACCAGGAATTACCCTTGAAATAATGTCAAATTTTATAATGATTTGATAGTGCCAGATAAAGCATTAATAAAGGTTCTGTTCCCTTCTGCCACTCACATTGTAAAGGACGAGGGATTTTCATGATGTACTGCACTGATGGACTTGTGTGCAGAAGTGTACAATTCTGAAGTTTGCTGAGAGGATCGTCTAGAGGAGAAGTATCTCTTTCCTAAACACCACAAATCAATTACGATCTGGCTGAAATGGTTTCTGAACTTGACCCCGATGAAAGCATAAAGGATGGGATTGAGGCAGCAGTGGAGATACGCTATACTTCTGGTCACAGATAAAGCCAAGTGGATGTTCTGTTCTGCGTTGCACTCTCTCTCATGAAACAGCCGAGCCGTGTGGATCAGGAGCACGACGTTATAGGGCAAATGACAGAGGATGAACATCAAAACTACAGCCAGAATGACACGCAGAGCTTTGTGCCTTTGGTAGTTTTGTACTCTGAGTAGAGTGTAAATGATGCTGCAGTAGCAAAAGCCCATCACCAGAAGAGGAATGAAGAAGCCTACAGACACCTGCATGCTGGGCAGGAGGATTTTCATCAGATGTGCCGTGCCGTTTGTCTCAAATGTCAGGCTACAGTCGATTTCTGTGGTTTCATTAACATACTCCTGATCTAGATTGGAGTATATGAATGTTGGCATGGATAACACAATAGTGAACAGCCATATGATTATGCAGATTAGACGGCTGAATATCTGGGCTCTGGAGCGAATCCCATATGAGCATCTTGCTTTAACGATAGCAACATAACGGTCTCCGCTGATGCAGGCCAACAGGAGCAAACTGCTGTACAGGTTCATGCTGTAGCTTCCTCTTAAAATTTTACAAGCCCAGGTACCCATGCTCCAGTTATACTGCTCATTATATATGATCAGAGGCAAAGCGAGGACAAACAGGAGGTCTGCCACTGCAACATTCACCAGATAGATATCTGTCATGGTCTTGGCTTTTTTATAAAAAGTGTATGTGATAAGGACCAGAATATTGCCCAAAAGTCCAAGCGCGCAAATCAGGGAGTAAATCTGGTATGTAACCTCATGTTTATAGTTGCTTTTAATTTCACACAATCCTCCATCATCTGGGTCATCGGTATAGTCATAATCATACATAGTTGTAGACAGCCTGTAAAAATAATAACACTGAAACAGTTACTTTGCAAGGGAATAGAGATTAGTAGAAGTTGAGGAAGTGGTAGCGCAATGGTTTAGGTGTCGGACTGCTAATTAGAAGATCGGGGTTCGATTCATAGCACCACCAAGTTACTGTTGGGCCCCTAATCCCCAATTGCTTAGTTATATATAAGAGATAAATGTAAGAGATAAAGGTGACAACTGAACTAACCGTACTTAAACAAAATGTCTGTGTTACAGCTGGCATTTTTTTTACATTTAGTAACAGAAAGTTCATGAATTGTTATTGTTTGGTGATGTGCTGATATCCTTGTAGTACAAAAAAGCACAAACCCACCTACAAACATCTCTGTAAAAAACAGCCATGCCTAAACCTGCAATCTGTTTTCTTATCAGATGTTTGCTGTGTAATTATAGCTTTACACTCTAACACAGGCTGAGTTCTGTACACTGTTCAGTGGTGAGGCTTAAACTCTGATCCTATGGGCATTGGGCATTAAGAATAATAACATATAAAAATGAAAAGACATTGTAAAAGTATACAAATACCTGATTATAACACCCCTATGAGGTTCTTACCAAAACTGTTGCCACTAAGTTGTAAGTGTGGCAGGATAAGTGATTTCACCTGTTAGCTTGAACAGGGTGGTCAGTCATGCTATTTACTTCTCTGCTATTAACATTTGGCCACAGAGACAAAACCACAGACACAAATCTGGTCAAAAGCTTTTTTTAGAGGCATCTGAGTTTTCCCAACAAAGAGGGGGAAACTTACAGTTCTATCTTTGGTTTCAAAACTGAATGTTCAGTTCTTGGCTTTGGGTTTAGTATATCTATAAAACACATTTGGTTAAATATATTTAGTCATATTACAGTGGTTGTCCTTGCTCATAAATGCATAAGAATAGCTAATAGAATAAACTAGATAATGATTTATTTATCAGCTCTACATTTACTGATGTACAGAATAACAGATGCTTACAACTATATTACTAACATAAGACTTGATTGATTAATTATGTTAACAGACCAAGCTTTAAACTCAGCAGAATTAGTGTGTGTATCCCTTCTGTATCTGTAATTTACAGAATATCTTTTTGCTTTTTGACAAAAAAAACAAATATTTCCTTTACTTTTTACTTAATCTTATGTTCTTTTTACATCTTATATATATATTTTTAGGTGATTTATAGCCTGAAAGCTATCACCCTAAGTAAGTATCAGGAACTCCTTTAAATCTGGACAATAGCACCAAAGTGCACATAAATCTCCTTTATTTACATAAAAGTAAATAATTAAAAAATAGGTTACTGTACCTCTCTGTTGTCGTCATCAGCTCATCCATCTCTGGATCCATCTCTTGTTTTGAATCACGCTGTAGGTTGTCTGGGTTCTGTGACCAACACTGCTATGTTATTTTAGACACTTTGTGATGAATTGCATCACTATACTATCCTCTCTCTCTCTCTCTCTCTCTCTCTCTCTCTCTCTTCTTTAACACAGTTCAAAACTTCCTACTTGTGCTGACGGAGTCCCTGAAGCCACCCACAATGTGCCGCCTTTTATGCAAGACAGGACTGACGACTAAATGAAGCACTGACAACTGATTCTTTGTGGACAAACGACAAGTTGGTTCTTACTAAAAAGTCTTATCGTAGAACTTGGACTGAATGTCACACAGCGCTGTTGTGTGGGCCTCATTGGAGGAGATAAAAAAAACCTCGGGTCAGTGTTTTTAGGAAGAAAGAGATCAACAAGAAAGCCGTCATCCAACTAAAAGAGGAAAAATCCATTATAGAATAAAAGGAAAAAAATTTTGCCTCTAATTTTTACAGTTTTGAGTTCCTGTCAGTCTCTGTAGTTCCTCCTACAGGAAAAAAATGACTTATGCAATCTCACGTGTTGGTTTGTTTTTTAATTTATTTGTTTACTTGTAGTTTTACTTATGTACCTAAACCTTTAAAGACCTTGCACCATTATAAAAGTTTAAATTAGTGATTTTTCAATCTCAGAACTAAACTGTTTTTAAATAAACTGAATGCAGTTAGTGAATAATTCTGTGTTCATAATGACTGGTTTTAGGAAGAAACACTAAACAATAAGGCAGCTTTAAGGTTTAATACCATTCACAATGTGTTGTGTTGAATAGATAGTTCCCAAAAATGAGGATTTGTTTATTAAACATCCTTACTTTAATGAATAAAGAGACAGAATAGGCCACAACATGCTGTTAATTACATATGTCAGTGTATATATATCATATATATAGTATATATAGATATATATATATATATATATATATCTATATATATATATATATATATATATATATATATATATAATATGCCAACATTTAATATTTAATTTATTTTCCTTTTATCCAGAGTGACTTACACACGAATAGAGCATTTGAGGGCTTTTGCTCAGAGGCCCAGCAGTGGCAGTCAGGTGGCTCTAGGATTTAAGATCACAACCTTTCCATTTTGTAATCTACAATTTTAACCACTAATCTACCAATTTTCCTTTAAGAAGTAAAAGTAAGTAAGAGTAAATCCACACATGCACTTGGAGAACATGCAAACTCCACACAGAAAGGCCTCTGCCGGGAACCTATGCTATGGCTAGATATGTTATTTCTAAATGCACTGTTTATACACATCAGCACACCAAACAAGATAACTATATTCAGTAACGTTAATATAGTAAGTGTTACTGTTGATTATCACACATTACAGTATAAGTAGCTAATAGAATAAAATAATTTTTATTTTGACATAAATCGATGCTTTATCCAAAGTTAAAGGGACAAATTATTAGTCAGTCATTCAGACATTCATTTATAAAACACAATTAAAAGTCAAGGTGCTGTACAAAACTAAAGTGAATGCCCTACTAACTAAATTTTCCACTTCAGCGAAAGTATTGCTACATAAGAAATAATTTACTTTAGTACAAATAGAAGTACTGAAAAGTAATATGACTCAAGTAATAGTAAATATGTTTTTTGTTGAAGTTTTTAAAGTTACTGTGTTACAAATATTTTATCGTGTAAAAATGTGATGAACATTCAGGTGCAAGAAAATGTAAAGGTGATTCTAACTCAGAACTGGGCTGTTTTGTGTGTTGCACAGGTGGAGACAGAGCTGCTTCTAATATTGGGCAAATTCTGAATTCATGTCTCGTTTCGTTAAACAGATCATAATTATCAAAAAAATCCTTATAAACATATTCAGTTTTGTCTTAAGTCAGTGTTAACAGTTGAAAAATAAAATGCAATATTTTTCATTTTTATTTTATTACCATTTACTATACTTGCCTTTAATAATGTTCAAAATGCATAATATCGATTCCTGTTCCTCATGTAAGTGTTCTGTTGGCTGCTAATTTTTGTTCATGGTTTTCAGCTGCAACAGAATAAATATGTTTCAATATAAAGGTTTTTGGCCTTAAAATCAAATTAATTTTAAATCTCTAACTGGCTCACAAATATTCTGAATAAATGTATAGATTTGTTTTCGTATTTTGTACTTTTTGTAAAATACAAACGTAAAGAAGTTAATTTATAACTTAAGTAAAGGAAAAATTACCACTATTTAAATAAATATAACAAAATTTAAAAAATCTACTCAAATACTGTAACAAAAGTATTTGTAATTAGTTCCTTTCCTTCACCACATACAGTACAGGGCAGAAAACACCCCTAAAAACAGTACAAGTGCCCTAATATGTAAACATAATCGACTATACATTACAATCATACCACAGTGCCCAATTATGACCATATAGCACAGTAAAGAACATTAAATGTGACAATATTAAACATGTCATTGAAACAGCCAATTGTAGATGTTCTCTGGATGCATCTTGAAGGAAATCAGAGATGTAGGAAAGGACCGGTTCTTGCAGTTGCATTTACAGTGAGGCAGTAAAAGATGAAATGCTGCAACCTGCTGCTGACTATGGGTCACTGCCTGTGGCTCTGAATACCGTTTTCCTAAAGAACAAATTCCCTTTACAGGGACAATCATACAATTAAACAGCAGCAGTTAAAAACAAAATAAATCTGTGTTGTTATCTGAAAATGTTCTTTCTGATAAGTAAAATAGGAAACTGTCTAAAAATCATGTGTAATAATGCAGACTACAACCTCTAAAACCTACATATAATTGTTAGTTTTTTGGTTTATTTTTAATTAATATCTAATAACCTTTTAAAGGCTTACCGTATCTTAGCTTAGCTTATATATAGAATAGATTGCAACACAAACATTGATTCAAAACCAGTTTTATGACACTGTTCGCTTTATTTACAACCTCGTATATTTATTTACAACCTCGTATCATTATTTAAATTAACAGCTCTGTTTCTGACGCCCTGACATATACCAACTATTTAAGAAGTCTGCTATTTAAGTGTGTTATTTAATATTTTTATTGTTAGTTTGTTTTTTCATTTCTGTCTTCTATAGAAGACAAGACGTACGTTCAGACCCTGAGATTCAGTAGGTGCCCCTTTAAGACAATTGTTTCTCCTCTGTGGATAAAAACTCTATAATGTAATTGCACTGGAAAATGTATAAACATTTGGAAAAAGGTTTAACAGATGGCATTAACATAGTTATAACATGATTAAATATACTATGATACACTAATTAATCCTGCATAGCCTGGGTGAGATTATTTTCTGTTGACTACATTGGGAGTGTATATATTCAAGCATGTGGGTAAAGCAGTCCTTGTGTTCCATCACATTTGTTTTTGAACATCCTTTAGTAAAAAACTCTGAGTAGGTTTCACCATTTTTAAATCATTGTCTGGGTCACATGATGAGCATGATGTTCTTTTGTTAAGTCTGTGTCTGCTAGCTGGCATCCCCAATGTTAATGTTAATTGGGTAACAGATGTAGGGGTAGTATTCTTGTTGTCCTATGTTAACCTCCGCAATGTCAAGTCCCACCTAGGAAAAGAAAAAGAGCATCAATTTTAACACAATACAAAATGAAACACAATACACAAATGCATGCAGCTGTTTATTAGAAAAATACGATGTAAAAGTGATATATGAGTAATTGTCAGAATAGTAAAGCTTTCTGTGAAGGGATAATTCTCTGTTCTCTAGGATTTGTAACAGCTATTATAAGATCTATAAAAAAGGTTATGATAAAAAAGAAGCAAATTTTTTATTCAACTGTATCAAAAACATTAAGCAATAACAAGAGCTAACATCTTTACTGCACTTTATTTAATTATTTCTTGGTTTTATTTGTATTGCTTGCAAAACTTTGCTTGCTATTTTAACTGCTGATCATGAATTACAGTTGTAGAACACTTACTTCCTGTTTTCCGCTCACCGTCGTGGGGTCCAGGTGTGTAAATACTGAGCTGAGCTCCTCTCGTAGCCGTTTAACCTGTTTCTTCTGTGGCTGGAGCAGGAGAGTCTGAAAACTGACTGGTAGACCATACCTGGCCCACAACATATCTGTCACATAGAGCAATTATATAGGGATAAAATATTACATTTTTTACATATGTTAATTATAGGTTTTACCTGAGGACTGACTCAACAAACACTCTGAGGGCCTTAATGTGGATCCAGGCCACAAATACTTCATTAAGATTCACTTTCAGCCAGCGCACAAATATTCCCTGGTGATGGAAACAATTCTGTCATCACTTCCTGAAGAAAAACCCTGTAGCCCTGCCTATTTATACAATTATCTATTCAGCCAATCATGTGGCAGGAGATTAGCGAATAAAATCAGGCAAATACACGTCTTAAAGGCTTCAATGTTGATATAAGATTGAGGGACATGCTTTTAAAGAAAGTGTTGCTTAAGTAGTTATATAATGAAATTTAAAACACTTTATAAAATATACACAGAATAGTGATAAAAAATAAAACAGGAAATAGCAGTTCTGCAGACCAAAAAGAGATTTTTTTTACAATCCTGATAAGCAAAAAATCTTTTCAGAGTACAGGGATGGGTTGGTAACAATTAAATAACAATGCAGGTAGTATTAGGTAGTATTACATTAACATACTCTTAACTAATAAAGAAGCAAGATTAACTAAACAGTAATTAATAGCTAATTTAGGACAAGGGAAGTTCGATAAAAATGGTTTCAGGATATTAGGGATGCAAAATTTAAAAGGGATTAGAGAAACGGGAAGTGTTTAATAACTTTTGACAGGAAGTGTTTAATAACTTTTTCACACTGTCTGATTTTAATCAAACTTAAGCAGGTTGTTCATTGTATGTTTCTGATCTCTTAGATGTGACTATTAGGAGTTAAATAAAGTTATATTTAACATTTATTTCTTGTGTGTAAAAAAAACTAACATTAAACCTGGCATTTACGGCAGTAATGCTAGGTTTGTCCACTATTTCTGTCCTGTTTCAAACTTTAACTCATATTTTCATTGACACACACACAGATCAACGTTAATGATGGTTACACACTTGCAATATATATACTGGTAAGCTAGCTTTTGAAGTTAGCGATTCAAGCACTAACAGTTTTACTGTCAAGGGTTAAACTTTGCATTGTTGCTTACAAAATATGCTAAAGTAAATCCAGTCAGGATATAATGATATTGTGATGTATATAGAGGGTCTATATTGTTGTAATAGGTTAATCATTAAAAGTCTGTCATTAAATATTAATGGATACGACTATAATTAGTGTATAAAACAGAGTTCCACACCTTAACAGGGGTCTTTGATTAGCCACACACACAACACACAGATTGTTGACTGGAAATATAATCCCAAACTTTAATAATATTGCCATTGAGATTTATATTTTCGTATATCTTCAAGGTGCAGTATACAACTTCATTTGTAAGTTTAAAACTTACAAATGAATAACAATTTATTCTGAAGAAGAAACACGATGCATAACAAACAAGTTGCAAATATTTAAAATGTTTTGTTTGCTAATTGGAAATTTGTTGGGATGTATCAATGTGCCTGCTGTGCTCCATTTTTTCTATGCCACCGGGGTGGCGTTTGTGATGATGTTATCGCTGTTTGCAGCTATATTTAGGGCCCAAGCACCTATGGTGCGAGAGCCCTATCAGAACTGTTTATTATTATTATTATTGTCATCATTATTATTATCATTATTATTATTATTATTGAGGGCCTAAACATGCTTGAAAACTCATGAAATGTTGCACACAGCTTATTATTGCCACCTATAAACTTTCGATAGAGTAAGCCTTGAGCTATGTTTCACGTACATGTATAAAAACTGGTACACACAAATATCAAATACCTACAATAAAGTCTTTTGGAGCAAAATCCTAACCCTAACCCAACAGGAAGTTGGTTATTTTTTTATTCTTTCAGCAAATTTTGTCATTTTTGCTATTTCCTATCATTGTATTTTAATGACCTCCTAGAAAATGAATTAGATCTGTATAAATTTTGGTCAGCATAATCTAAAGCCCATTGTAATGTAAGATTTTTTTGTTAAATGGCGTGTCCGCGTCTGACAAATTCCGATGTGACAAATTTTTCTAATTCAGCCTGAAGAAATCCAAAGACCATTAATCAGTTATAATTATAGTGCCACCTGTTATCAACAGGATACATTATGCTTTGCATTTGCACCAAACTTGATATGTTTGATAAAAGTGCTTGCCTAAATATATCTACGTGACCATATGCAGTTATCATTATAGCACCACCTGCTGGCAACAGAATATGCCTTGTTTCAAACTCACTCAAACATTATGTCCAATATGCACCAAATGTTAACTTAAAGATATCTACATGCCAATATTTAGTAAAAGTCATAATTTCGCACAAATAAATGATTTTGACATATTTCTCCTATATTTACGACTTGGAATGTATATTGCTCATCTTTTGCTTTTTTTTAAAGCCACTGGGTGGCAGTGAGCCGGTGTGTGAGGGGACTTTTAACACTACTTGCAGCTTTAATTCAGAAATGTATACAAATTAACCTACTATAGACATTTTCATTTTCATTTTACTCACATACTGTTCTTTCTTATCCATGCCGAGGCGGGCTCATCTCCTGTTGTTGCCTCTCTACTTCCTCTAAGCTGAAATCCCGCACTGCAAATCTACACAGGACCACATACTGGTTGAGATTCCTTAAGTATATTTACCTCATCTTTGTGTGTAGCCACTTACGAGTGTTTTTTGGCATTAGCTTTGAATTCATTGACTGCATTCTTAAATAGTGTCACTGTGAAAATCCCAGCATCTTCTTCCTCCAGCAACTTTCTAGGTCACATAATAAAAAGATGTATCAAAAGTACTGCATGTAAGACATTTATTTATTTTATTTAATTCTTTTTTTAATTTTAAAATCAGCCACCTGCACTTAGTGAACGTGGCCTGATCTCTTGTAGCAGACTACTTAATCAGGATGAAGGAAAACAGGCTAATTAGAAACACTGAGATGGATATCAGTCACACAGACTCAGGTGAGAAGATTGCTTTCCATCAGTAACATTAAACTAGGGTGAATATAACCTGCTGACCCACAGCTAGAGCTGTATGACTGGCTGATTAGTTAGCAGAGTTAAAAACAAACAGGAACAAATGACAGGAACTAACCTGCTGGAACGCGGAACCACAAACCCTGACATAGACTCATAGGTGTTTTCCCACTGTCTAATGCACACTCTGTAAAAATACAGTACATATAGTGGGAACAGAGCAATATTAATGCAACAAAAAATAGAATAAATTAAATCTTTGGGTTTTTTTTTTTTATTTTGGCTGTTGATTAAACTTTTAAGCTCAAACACACACTAACCTGGGAACCACAACTAGTAAAGTAGTGAGATATTCAGAGTCAAGAACCAAGTCTTCCTTCTTCACAATGCCAGTCAATAATCTGGTATACAGACTTCCCCTGGAAGGTGACAACAAAAATATCATAATTGTAAAACATTTAACAAAGGAAAAAAACACTTAATAGAGAAAAACTGAATTAACTTTAACTGCATTTTAGAAACGTCACTTTGAGCTTTTTATTGAACTTTCTCTCTGAACTTAATTCAATAATCGATACTAACATTTAAACAGCCTCATACTTTTTTCACATGTAGATACAAAGATTGGTGACTTTTTGCCCCAAGAATATTAATTTTTTTTTTCAAAACTTATATTAAATATATAAACTGTATATATAAAAACATTAAAATAATCAGTCTTTTTTTCCAAGGGACATGAGAACAAGTTAGTACACACCAGATATGGACAACCTATTGAATGCCACAAACACTCGCACATTTATTCATTCATTCATTTATTTATTCATCTTCTATACCCGCTTATTTCCTAATTCAGGGTCACAGGGATCTGCTGGAGTCTATCCCAGCCGTCTCTGAAAGGGCGAAAGGCAGGAAGGGTACACCCTGGACAGGTCGCCAGTCTAATACAGGACCACACACACAGACACACACACTCACTCACTCCTATATGGCCACACACACACACACACACACACACACTCACTCCAATCAACCTAACATACATGTTTTTGGACTGTAAGAGGAAACCGGAGTACTCAGAGTGAACCGACGCAAACACAGGAAATACATGCAAACTTCACACAGACAGTCCCCTGCCTGGGAATCGAACCTGGGCCTTTTGCACATTTTTTCTTACATTATAACTAATTTAGAGATGCTAAACAAGAAGACAAATCTTTGGACTTGGGGAGAAAACCAGCAGGTTTTTAACTGATCACAATGTGTTGAATAATTTCTTAAATTTGGACTTAAGGAAATGGGGGGAAAAGGGGAAAGGCGGGGGAGGAGGGGAGAAACCAGCAGGTTTTTAACTGATCACAATGTGTTGAATATTTTTTAAATAAAACATAAAACATAATTTACCCTAATTACCCTAGGGTGTCAGAATTACCTGAAAACCTAAGGGTAAAAAAAACAGTGCTGAAAAAGCAGATGATTAAAGTTGAGAATAACCTGCTAACCTGCTTCATGGATATTTAACAACTTGCAATATAATTGTAAATAGTTAAAACAAAATTATTAATGTGTATTATTAAAAATGTAAGTGTTGTTAACTTGATGTAGTATAAGAGCAAGAAACCATTTCAGGCCATGACAATTCAAACATAAATTTAACTTAACAGTGGTAACAGTATCTTCAGGTAACATAACATGACCCCAGCTATAAAAGCACTTCTCATTATGTTTTTATCTCTATTTTGAGTAAACTTACTCCTTTTTTTCCTCAAGCGATCGCAGTCGGAGTTTCACATCAATGTATGCAGTATTGCGAGACTTCATCTCCGTCTCAACCTGGGCCACTTGCTGACACGCACACATGCAGCCACCAACACAGATACACATACATGAATATTAAAAATTCTAAAGAGCTCTTCTCTTGAAGTTATGTGTGTCAGGTGAGGATGGGATGTATACCTTGAGGATAAGATCAGATAGAGGTTTAAGCGGCAGGGCGGTGGGGTACTTAGCTCTGTCCCACTGGAACTTTGTCATATAAGTAGTTAGATCCACTGAAATTTCAGACACCATAAAACAAATATTAAATCAAGTAAATTAAGTATTTGTATTGATTGTAAACTCAAAAAGAAGATGTTTAATATTACAATTATTAAAATCAGCAAAAGCATTAAAACATTCGACCATGACATCCATGTGTTTTAAATATCCTATTCCAGATTAAGTCTCACTCTTACTGATATATTAACCTTTACACTTCTGAAAATATTTTCCACTTGATCTAAAAGCACAGATTTAGAAATTGGTTATTTATTAATAATAGTTTTTGGTCAGTTCAGGCACTAATTTTGGGTGATGATTTTGGTGTAGATTTGTTCGGTGTGTCAGTTTTTTTGTTCCTAGTCCTAAAGTTCAGTTCAGTGTTCAGTGGGGTAAAAGGTCAGGGCTGTTATTTTAAACTAATTATAACAATCATAACATATTTATGAATAAACAAAAATACCAAACAAGTGTCTGGTATCATAGAGTGTATTTTTTTTGGTTGGGTTGTTTTTTGTGTACCAATGGGACAGGCAAAGCAGGCAGTTGTCTGGTGCCACATGCTTTTAGGGGGCCTTGACAGCGGACCATTTAAACTATCAGAAATGTCATTATTAATATAACATGGGGAAATATTGGCTCCCTGCTGCGTTACTCTGACTGTGATTGGTTTTTCCTGATGTGTCGGCCACCATTTTCAAATTCGCACAGCGCTTACTTGTGCATTTGTTAATTTAAACATAAAGAGGACTAACCCGTTTGGCAGCAGCCAAAAGCAGAAAAAAAAAGCAAGGGAAGTGGTGGCTCATGGTTTAGGTGTTGAACTACCAACCCAAAGGTGTGGTGGGTTCAATTCCCAACTCCACCAAGCAACCACTGCTGGGGCTCCTGAGCAAACCAGGCCTTAATTGGCTCCTGAGCAAGGCCCTTAAAGAGATAAAGTCAGTTGTTGCTAAAAGAGATAAATGTAAGTTGCAATCTGCCAAATGGGCAAGGTTGATGCCAAATGCCGTGAATGTAAAAGCAGGAAGAAGGGAAAAGAAGGAAATGACAGAAGAAGATGAGAAGAAAATAGGAAAATAGGAAAGACAATGGAAAGTGATGACTTGGAGAAAACTGAGATTGACTGACTTAAGACTAATTTTTCAACAAACAAATGTGTTTTCGTTGTTAATTCTTGCTTATATTCCTTTAGTAGTTGCTTTTGCACATGAATTGCACATGAATTACTGGTAATAGTCCAAATTATTAGGGTGCCTTAACAACCACTACACCACGGTGCCGGCCCCAATTACAAATCAAGGGGTACTGGGTACTAAAAACAGGTTAACTTGGGTTGCACTTGGTGTGTTTAGAAGGTGACAATTCGTTACTATAATAATATACTGACTGTATTGTACAGTATTGTATCTTTTGCCATAAAGATGAAGATTAATACTTTGTTAAAGAATAAGCACTTTATGTTCTATTATAAGTGTTTTGACTACTTTTTGTATGTTGTACATATATATATATATATATATATATAAAAGTTATCTTAGATTTATCTTTTTAAGGGCCTCATTTATTCATTTTATTTATTCAAATTAATCTTGGTTCACCTCAAGTCTCAAACATACCTCGCAAGGCTTGGAAATACATTTTCAGTGGCGTTTGTGGCAGCTTACGATGTGGCTTTTGCTCTGGAAATTAGAAATGTGTACATGTTAAAAAAAGAAATAATAATGATAATACAAGTATGCTTTTCTTGTGAATACTTATTAACATCTTATATGATTCTTATATTTGGGTTACACAATAACTATGCTATGATATAGATGGGTAACTGCAGCTGCGCCAGGTCAAGATGAGAAGGGTGGAAACTGCCACCAGCTGTCTGCTTTTAGCTAATAATCTGGTCAGTTGAATATAGGAGGGTTATTAACTAAGTAGTGAGAGCTAGACGTGACTGTGCCATGGCAACACTGCTATACCTCCATTAGCCAAGAGGTTCTCCATGAACTTGTCACTGGAGTGTTCCATGAGCTCTGCCATACACTGAGCTGTTTGTCGCATAACACTATTAAAAAAAAACAGGAAAATGTTTGAGAATAATTAATTCTGAATTTCAAGATGGCAATCAAATACAGTTTATATATAATCAGTCAATGACAATTTTTTTTCTCCTACAAGACATTGCACGATTAAAATAAAGTGTTAAAAATAAAAATCCAAAACACTTTTATGGCCTTTAGGTTGATGTTCTAAAACTCTGACGAAAATGATTATTGACCACCCAGGACCTAATTTTGACTCAGGTAAAGAGAACTGTCATTGTGAAATGGAGAAAAGGAGGAAAAACCGAGAGCTCAGTTTCCACAACACAAGGTTGCACGGAACATTGTGAAGTAGCACCTGAAACAAGAGCCTGCTGGATTGAGTGTCTCGGCTAACGATAATTGCGATACAGTTGAATTTTCCCAAAGACAACACAAGGAGGCTGGACGGATGCGTCTGAGGAATGAAATACCCTACGGAAAAGACTCTGACTTACCCAGAAAAAAAACACAGGATTTTGTCTTAATTAAGCAGGATGAACCTGCGATTAAATTGGATAAATGCTATAAAAAATTAAAGGCTAGCTTGGGAAAAAACATGTTCAAGAAGTCATTTAAATCAGGAGTTATAGAAAGTACTTACCCTTCTGTGTAAGAGTCCAGCCTGGAGAGGTCATCAGACACACTTAGCAACATATCCAGCGTGCCTACCTGGTAAAAACAAGGACTGTTTAGGTGTGTACTCCATGTATAAGCAGCTTTGCAATGACCTCTGTGTGAATAGTGAGGATCAGAATGGCAATATTCAGTTACAAGGTACAATCAGTTTTAAAAGTTAAAAAAGAAACGGTGTGTTTTTCTCTTCTCCCAGTCTTCTGTCATTCAGGTATTTAAATAAAGTGTATCATAAGGTTTATGGTATTGTTTAGGAAAGATTGTTAAGCCACACAGAATTGCCTTAAACAATTATATGTACCAATTTTTGCAATCTAATTGCAAGCCTTTTCTAAAACAAAAAAAAAGAAATAAAAAAAAGAAAGGAAAAAAAAAGAAAGAAAGAAATGTGAGTTTGGCAACCTAACACTTTTAACCTCCATAATACATTATGTACACATGACCCTGTTCTGTCTTGCTGCCACCTTCTACTAATGCGAGCACTCAAATAATTATAGAAAAATATTATCCTTGTTCTCAGTAGGAATTTCCAATTTTACCTTCAGCTCTGGAATGGGGAATCTGAAGTAGCTTCCCAGGCTGGCTTTTACTGTGGCTCTTTTAAGCTTCTCTAAAGATTGGGAACTTGCTTTGTCCAGAGGAACGGAAATCAGCCAGAACTCAGCCATGCCTTCCTCGCCCACTTTCCAAATGTGGGACTTCTTCACACTTCAAAAGCTGTGATAAGAGACGTTCATTACAGCAATTGGAAGTCATTTGCGTTGTAGGTATTACTAAGAAAGTTGTCAGCTGTACAAAGGCATCGTAAGATTATATTTCACCTCTGATTTCAAATGACTTCACTGTCTGGAAGGCTTGTGTTTCCAAGACTGGAAAAAAATTATATCCTAACAAATGTAATTAACTCTCAATCAGCCAATAGTCTTTTTTTATTTCATACTTAACAGCGTATATAGCATGCTACTGTCTATATTAAGGTATGTTTAGCGTTGACTTAATAATCTGATTGTTTAAAACATAAAAAAGACATTTTATTTAACTATGCTTAACACAGGAATGCTTAAGCTACATCTTGTTAATGTCTTAAATAATAGAAATATGTTAAGTTCAACCTATAAGTGATGTTTGCATATTATGTATTTCTTTAACACAATAAATAACTAGCAGAAAGATTACGAATTTACAGCTAAATGAAATAAAAATGTCCTTAAAGAAGGGAGTAGTGTAATGATCTAAAAGCATTGAACAGCACTCTATACTTTATAATAAACAATACGGTGAATAAGTTCAGCAGGTAGTTTAAATAAAAAATTCATGATTCATTTAAGGCTGAAAATTTCCATGACATCTTCAATGACATTTAAACGAATTATTCCACAGATATTAAAAAAAAATGACATAATTGACTGCATGTCAGTTTTGCTTACAGACATTTTTACGTCTGGTATTTTTTTTATATATAAATAAAAACTAAAACAGTTTGAAAACTAGGAATTAAATCACACAGGATGCAAAGAAGTGTAGATGGGAAAAAAATATTTTTACCTTACAATAAAGGTGTCCATAGTGAGGCGTGATCCATATGGAGGTTTAGTGAGCTTGTGTCCTGTCCATGACCGACTGTGCTCATGTAGAGCAGCACCTCTTGCACATCACTGCACAGGAGAATACCCTCACCTGTCACACACACTCACACACACTGTCATCACTCGGTTCGACCAGGTAGGATCAGCTGACGTCATTTCTTATTGATGACAAAACACTCCAACCACTACGATTCGTCTTACCATGTGTTTGCTTTATTTCAATTATGTATTTGTTTGTTTAACAGCAGGTTATGTCAAAAAAGGTTTTAAAAATTTTATTTAATGTCAAAGTTGCTACACTTACAGTCAAAGCCGGGGCAAGGCTAAAGGAAACTAGGCGGCTGCCTAGTGTTTACCACCACGGCACTGGTAGGCCCTGGCCATTTTTGCATCTTACTTATTATTTTACTACTTTGAATATTTTCTGAGAATCAAAACCAGACCCGGCTCAGACCCGGTTTCTACTATCTAGTGTTAAAACTGTAGAAGGGAGAAAACAAAAATTCTCTCAAAAGCTTTAGTTATGGTTTCTCTGTGTGGACATATGAGTAGTAAGAGACTGTCTGTAAATCCATTCCAAGTCTTCAGAGTCTTAATGTGGGTCTAATTCTAGCCCATCATGAAGACAGATAAAATAAAGTATTATAGTAGGTGTGTAAATGATGGAGGCAATACTCAATATAACCGACAAAAAGGTGCATCTAAATTAAATTTTGCTAATGGCCCTATTAATAATGTAAATGTTGCAAATATTGGGGAAATTTTTCCTTTTTTTTCTTTTTATTCAAACAAGCCAATCAAAAAACAATAGCAAATATGAACTCATCCTTATTATTTATTTCAGCAAGATACTGAGAGAATAGTGGCTGCAGACGCTTCAGCATAGCCACGCCCCGTGGTGATGATGTCAGGAAGTAACGTAAGACTATCGTGTTACCGTTACCTGTTTCTATTGATCAGTGAATGTTTATCAGAAAATACGTTCCGTGTTGGCAAAATGTATTCTTTATTTTATATATATTAATAAATAAATAAAGGTTAACATTTCTTTCCTTGTTTGTCTGTCTGTTTTAATTGTGTGCGGTAATTGTAATATGTATTTTTCAAAAGAAGATTTTATGTATTTAACTAAAAATTAAAATTATCTATTTATACATTAATGCAAATGTTACAGAAAAACTAATTTGTTTGCATTTTTAAACCAAAAGAAATTCAACTTGTGGCGTCTAAAAACCAGTGTAGGAACCTGTGTTTTGAGTTCCACGTTTCCACACGGACATTATTTAGTGAACAGCGCAGTTCCTGTTGTCGGCCCAACGTGGGTCTGTAATCGAGAAACTTTCTGTGTAAATAACATTTTATATGTAAAAAAAAATATCATTTGATCGCTTTAAAAAATGCAGGTTTCCAGTGTAAATAATATAAAGATATATAATCTGAGTCATGGCAAGTCTCTTCCAGAGGTAAGACAACTAACTTTATTTTTCAAGCAATTATTAATCATATATTTCGTATGCTTACGTATATGTGATTTCACTATAATGATCAATACCCATATAAGTCAGTATTGTTGTATTTTATTTTATTCCAATTTAATAACGCTAGTTGTGGAATTATGTTCAAATTGATGTGGATGCTAATTGTGTGGTTAACTTGCTGCAGTGGCTGTCGGACAGAAAGAAGAGAGCTTTACAGAAGAGAGACACTGGTAAGTTTTTCTCACTGTCACTTTGTATGACTGCCTTTAGTATTTATTTGATTTGGGAACCTGTGTCTCCTCCACAGATATCCAGAAGAGGATTGAACTCATTCAGGATTTTGAGATGCCCACTGTGTGCACCTCTCTTAAAGTGTCACGTGACGGACAGTATATTTTAGCTGCAGGTTTGTTCATCAGGTGGCTTGTTCATAAGTCACATCAACAATTTACACTTATAAATAAAGTAGTGCACGTTTACTTCAACGTTATTATTTTGTTACAGGCACATACAAACCCAGGATCCGGTGTTATGACACTTATCAGCTCTCACTGAAGTTTGAACGGTGTCTAGATTCTGAAGGTGTGTTTTTATTATTTGATGAGGCCATCAAACAATTACTCAGATTGTTGTACGTGTAATCATGTAAAAAAAAGTCTGCGTATTTCTTTTCTTTTAGGATAGTCATTGCCAGTTTTAACCACTTTTAGGTAGTTTTTTACTTCAGTGTATTAGGATGTCCAGTCCTAGTCCTAATTATGTACTTCCTCTACATAAGTAAATAATATAAATGTCATTAAGATAAAACACAGGGCAGTAATATCTCAATGGAACACGGTACAGGGGTTCATGTCTCGATTACTTTAATCAGGAACTGACTCCTTTGAGCATATGAGGTTTTTGATTTGTGTGTAGTGAGTAAATAAATAAGTATATGAGTCAGTACACTAGAATAAGAAGAGACTAGTAATGAACAACTGTCTGAAAGTCCAAATCATTAGATTTTTCACAATTAAATTTTTATGCTTTTCTTAATTAATTTATTTTTTTGTCATTTTTGTAGTTAACTTAATTTATTTTATACCATTACTACATTTTGCGGTAGGTTTTATTTAATTAAGCCTATATTTGCTGATATCAGGTTATTAAATGTGTTTAATTAGCATGCTATAGGGTTTTACTCATATCATTCTGTTCTGTGCTTTATAAATGAGGCCCCTTAGAGTAGGAGATGTCTACCTACGTAAAAATTTACTCTGCATTATTAAGTTTTGATGTTTATTGATAGGCAAACCTTTTGTTATATTTTGTTAGTGGTGGCCTTTGAAATCCTGTCTGATGACTACTCTAAGGTAATTACCATATTTTAGATATATCACCTTTATTCAGATTTATATTATATATTATATTATATTTATATTATATCTATATTAGATGTATTTTAATTATCAAGCTAATAAAAAAAAAAAGCATCACATTGTGTGTTTGCCTGTGTGTTTCCTTAGCTGGTGTTTCTGCATATTGATCGCTACGTAGAGTTTCATTCCCAGCACGGTCATTACTACAAGACTCGTATTCCCAAATTCGGTCGGGATTTCTCCTATCATTACCCATCCTGTGACTTGTACTTTGTAGGAGCCAGGTAAATGCCGGCCTTATGGCCATTAATTATACCCTCTAGTACTACCAAACTCACAGAAATAATAGGCAGGTTTAAGGCTGGAGTTCTGCCTGATGTGTAAATAGGAAAATGCCTGAATACATCTATATGTTCTTAGTGAACTTACAGTTCCACATTTAATTTCCCCTTTGCAGTTATTACAAGCCCCATTTTAAGCTAGCAATTTTGGGCACTATGATATAATTTCTATTGCATCACTTGTACTGTTACAACTTATACGGGTCTCCAAAGTGCATGGAACACTGTCATGAAACAGGTTTCGGCCCCTTAGTTTCAGTGAAGGAAGAGGCTTGGTGCACAGTCCCAAACGTGTGGCCATATAATGAAATTAGTTTTTTCTTATCTGCTTTTCTGTGTAATGTTTTTGGCCATAACGTTTTTGCTTTAATTGTTCAATTGTTACATTTTTTTGTCCCCTTTTCTCTTAATCAAACAATCTTTGATTCAATGTTGTCCCTAGTTCAGAGATCTTCCGTCTAAACCTGGAACAGGGCCGATTTCTCAACTCTCTACAGACAGATGCAACGTAAGTACTAAACCACCAGAGGGCCCAAATCACTAGGCTGTGATTGACTCTTTAAACATAGGGTTATGTGTATTTTCTGGATGTTTTTATTGAATAGGTACAAACCTACCGTATTATTTGTCTTCTCTTCTGTCATTTTCAGCAGATGCTGAAAGGAATGTTTATATAGATTCACCAAAATCCCACCAGGAGATTAAAATGCAGAGCAAATCGTTTACAGCAGTAAAAAAAAAACCTCTAGTTTGATGGATTCATCCATGAATATCACCCCAGGCCATAATGATTTTAGGCTCAACCAACTGGCGCTAAAACATACTGTGAAAAGCCAGAATAATGACACTTATGTAAACATTAATTTCAACACCTGTCTAAGCATTACTCGATTTCATATTTTTATTCTGATCAATGAGCATTTCCACATGTTCAGAATGAAAACAGGAGCTCAATCTGTTCACAATTAGTCCGGCCTCAGAGAACCACACAAGTCTACAGTGTGCACGTGAGAAACTGTTGTTTGGTTGTCTTTGAGAGATTTTAAGTGTATTAATGGCTGCTCCACCCTCTGGTTACATAAACACGTCACCACTGCATCAGCACTTGTCTCTTTCAAAATAGAATAGTTTACAGTTTTTATAATTTCTTACATAGTTTTGTGTTTTGTTTCTCATTGCTGTTAAACAGGGAGATCAACGTGTGTGACATCAATCCTGTTCATCATTTATTTGCTGCTGGGACTTTAGAGGTAGGTGTTGTCATTTGTTTATTGTATTAATTTGCTGCAGGTTATGTGTTTATTTTAGGTGTGCATGTTGTGTTGCTGTGTATAGGGAAAAGTGGAATGCTGGGACCCACGTGTGCGCAGTCGAGTGGGAATGCTGGACTGTGCTCTCGGCAGCGTCACAGAGGGAAACGAGTAAGCTCTAATCTTATCCTCATGATCTAATGCTCACATGTGCACTCGGCTGCGTGTAAAACTTTGCGGTTTGAAATCTCTTTCATTTTTAACCCCATGTTGCTATTTTGGCTTCTAAAAGTAAACACTCATTGGTTGATGGTGAGGTGGCACAAGAAGTTCTATGATGTTCTGAATTTGTCACCATGGTGGTATTTTCATACCTTCAACTTTTCCCGACCCTGGTCAAAGGCGTGCTATCATGCTGTCTCCACTTTTAATATGAATTGGGTCAGGATTAGTCATTCTTTCTAATATTTTAATAAATAATCTCAGCAAAAAAAGTCAGTTGATGCCTAATTGTGAATCAGAAAGACAATACATAATTACACACTGGACATCAGCAACAAAAATGTCTAGTGAAATTCATCACTCATATCACAGAGATGGTTTAAAGTAGTGTTCCCACAGGCTGTGTAAAATATAAAATATATGGAGAAATAACTTCAATAATGTAATTCCATATTAGTCAAATAAAATTTTTATCTTATAAAAAAATAATCTAAAAGTGAAAGCTATTATAGAAACCTATTTCTGTACTAAAGTATATTTGCGGACCATAATTTTTTTTTTCCTATACAGTTTCTATAATGTTTTTTTCCTATAGTTTTTTCCTATACAGTTCCTTATAATGTATAAATGATGCACCTGTTTAGGGCTGCGCAATATATTGATGGTCAACATGCAAATCATTAAATAATACAAATATTTAATCACCTCAAAACCAGGCACAATTTTATTAGTTATGCTCAGCAGAAAAATCCTGAATGTGAATGTGGGTTATATATATATATATATATATATATATATATATATATATATATATATATATATATATATATATATATATATATAGTATATATATATATATATATATTGAATACTGTTTTACCTATCAAATTATTAAGCATGCTATTGCATATTGCATTTCCCTCCAATAGCGTTACAGCCCTACCTCTGATAGTTCTATAGATCTGCACCAGGTTAATGCTTGTAGTGACTGTCAAAAAAGTAAAAAAATTAAAAAGTCTTTGCTCACTGACACGTGTAAACAGGCTTATGTTTTGGTTTAGTAAATGTCACATGGCAATAAAAGTCATGTTCATAGTAAACATGGGCTAAACTCAAGTTTTGTAATCAAGACTTGTATCATTATGCTGGAATCAGTCCGAATCAGCCATGCGTGGATCTTTTAATACATTCAAATTGTCATAAAACATTTGACATTGCAACCATATATAGCTGATACAGTACACAGTGAAATAAACGTTCCTCCAACACACAAAAACACAGAGTGACGTACAACAACACAGGATTAAAAAAACTACAACTTCATTCAAAATGAACCAAGTAAGACCGCATGCCATGTGGTTTGCGAACTTGTCATCCTGAAATGGGATAGATAGAATGATGGAATTGACATTACATTTACAGCGTTCTTGCTCGGGGCCCCAGCAGTGGTACCTTGGTTCTGTTTGGAATCAAACCCACAATTTTCCATTCAACATTTCAACACCTTAACCACTGTGCTATCACTTCCTTGGAATTTGATTTCTTGAAAGACCAAGTGCAGTATTTAAAACCTTGTTTTGTTGATTTTCAGTAACTCTGCCTTCTAGGTGACTGAACCACTAACAATTAAACATTTTTCATAGAAAATTTACCATTTTATCCCTTCAATTTGTCACCTGTTTGTATGTGTGTGTATATCCAATATGTGTTTGTTTTGCTTTTCAGACTGGACAGCTTGCCTTCTGTTAGTGCACTCAAGTTTAACAGTTCCCTGGGTCTGGCTGTGGGTACGACAACAGGACAGGTCAGTTGCTACTAACAGTTAATATGCTAGTTGTTATATCTATGTTGTTAAATGCAACGCACATGAACTTTAAGATCAATTATAATACAGTCAAGCGGCTGTTACCTTGATTTAACTTGTAAATATGTTCCAAGACACAATTTAGATTAAAAAAATATATATATATATAAACTCGTAAAGACCTATAAATGTTTCTATAACATTTCTAATGCAGCGACTTTTTTAATGGTTGAACAAATTATGTATTCTTATTTATGCAACATAAAAATATAAATATACCTAATGGATGACATGTGGGGAAAAACCCTTTTTATCATGAACAATTGTCACTCGTGAACTACCAAGATGCTTAAAGCACAACAGTGGCAGCCATTTTGTAACCCTTTTATCATAGTCACCTTATCTATCTACGCACAACAATGTTACATAATGCAGCAGCGCTAGCAATAGCAGTAGATTATTAGTACTTATTTTTGGAGGCAATGGGAACAAATTAAGTTGCAGTATGCTGGAACTACGGATAACAAATAATCTAATCAAGACAATAGTTTTTGAATTTAGATTTTTAAAATGCTTCTATACATTAATGTTGTAATATTTGCTAGTGTAATTGCACTTTTTTTATTTCTATCAGCAAAAAACCCCACCAGCAAAAAACCCCACCACCATAAAGTCGAGACTGCGCGAGTTAGGAATTCTACCGCTTGCGCACTCCTTTTGATCGTGCGTAAATAAACATTCTTTTGCCTCCGCAGGTTTTGTTGTATGACCTACGTTCCTCTCGTCCTCTACTTGTGAAGGACCATTATTATGGCTTTCCCATCCGCTCTCTCCACTTCCATAAGCAGATGGATCTTGTGATCTCTGCAGACTCAAAGATTATCAAGATGTGGCACAAAGACAATGTAAGCACACCACCACCCACTATGTCAATATCAATACCCATATCACCAGGAGACTGGCATACAGTTAGATTATGTCCAAAACAGAAATTCTCTATTTCAGGGTAAAATGTTCTCCTCCATCGAGCCACCAGCCAACATCAACGATGTGTGTGTTTACCCTGAATCAGGTGAGTACCTTCATCCCATGTTTAAAGCTTGCCTGCATTCTTCGAGTTTTCAGATAGCAGGTAAATGTTACCTTCCTGCATTACACAGCGACCTTGATGTGAAATTTTCTTCCTATTCTGTGAAGCCGAGAAGTCGGTCAGCAAACATTATTTATGGAAAACCAAGTTTTTACCCAGGGAATGACTAGGAGTGTAAATATACAGGCCTACAAAACAAATAAAAGAAACTATTTAAAGATGCACAAGACTGTTGCACATTTTTATGAAGAACTATAATAATAACTAGAAAGGGTTACAAAATATAACCAACCTTTTTGCTTGTAGCAGCTCCATATAAACTTTGTTAAAGCATGACACTGTTGTTTTTAACAGAAAATCTTTCCAGCTAACTGACTATCTTTAAGGCATATTAAACGGTTAAACCTTAAATTTAAAACCTATAATAGTTTTTTTTTTTTATGTTTTACAGGTATGCTTTTCACTGCCAATGAAGACCCCAAAATGAATACATTCTACATTCCTGTAAGTGACTACAAAGTTTTAGTTTTGTTTAAATAGTGTCTGGTTGTCAAATAGAAAATCCCCATGTTTAGTCCTCAACTGAATGACTCATTGTGTTGATGTGTACATATTTCCCAACAGTTCATAGATTTGTGTTTCTGTTTATAGCAGCTTTATGCAGTAAAGGCAAGGAGGAATTAATTTCCTCTTAGTGTAGCTATATACACTGCAGTATATTTGCATTTACAGCATTTGGCAGCTTACATTTATCTCGTTTTTATAAAACTGAGCAATTGGGGGTTAAGGGCCTTGCTCAGGGGCCCAGCAGTGGTGCCTTGGTGGAGCTGGGAATCGAACCTACAATCTTCAGGTTTGTAGTCCAACACCTTAACCATGAGCCACCACTTCCCCACATTCTGACCACCTAAGGCGAGTAGTATGTCTGAATTCTTAGTATGCCAATTACAGGGTGTAAAATGTTCTAGGATGATCTACCACTCCCACCCGGATTTTGAAGTATGCATACAATGCAATGCATACACTTTACAATCCCTTGAGGCTGTGGGAAAGACGACTTGTTATACATGAAAGTGGTGGAAAGCGTAGATGTGGCACTTTTTTCAAGTGCTTTAAACATTTAAAGAAAAAACAGTATATTTTCCTGTAGATAAATTGCACACACATTAACCATCATTCAAGTTCAACATTATACAATTTTAACGTTTGTGCTGCTGTGACATCGTATGTCAATATTGAAATGACGAACGCAGTATAGAATGTGGTTGGTTGTGTAAAAGAACTCGAGCCTGTAACACTTTTGGGATTAATTGAACACCAGACGATTTAACGATATTAGTCTAACTAATCATTTTGCACAGCCATTCTTCAATTGAGAAAAGTCTTCCCAAAATGTAGACATTATTATAGAAGTAAGAGTGAGAAGTTTGGTTAAACATTAGCTCTATAACATATAGTTTAAGGTTAAAGGCAAGTGCTACAGGTTTCAGATTATCTACACATTGTGTATTTGCTATGTGACAGCTTTTTATAGTATGTTCATATTTATTATTTTACACACAGGCCCTGGGCCCTGCACCCCGTTGGTGCTCCTTCCTGGATAACTTGACTGAGGAACTGGAGGAGAACCCTGAAAGTACCGTCTATGACGACTACAAGTTTGTTACACGCAAAGACCTGGACAATCTAGGTAATTTCCAAAGTCTGAGATGTGTTTTTTTTTTTCCTGATTCAGTTGTTTTTGTTTTTTTTTAACTGAGTACAAGTAACTACATTTCATATATAATGTAATAATATATATATATAATATATAAAGATGGTGACAGCTCTTTTTGGCATTTTCCCTCTATTATTTATATACCATAAAACTTTTTTTTTTTTTTTTTTTTTTGAATTAGTGTAATGTATGTGTAATGTTAAATGTATGCAGTAGTGAATGCATAGAAGTCTTGCGGCGTCGCCTGTGGCTCTCTGACCTCTGGCCTATTAAATACTTATAGTTTTGCTAAAAGCATTGCACTGAGCTTGGTGACTGCCATTGTGTACACATAAATAAAATCTTGTACAGAATGTAATTCGTTTGACTTTTCATAAAAATCATGCTATTGTTTTGGTAATCTGATCAGCTAATAGATAAGTTTGTTTGGGCCAGTTTTTTTTACATTACATAATGCGTTAACCTGCGTTTTTTCCACCAATTACTGTTTGCTTTGCTGAAATAACTTTACTGGGTTGATTTTTTTTATTTATTTTTATTTTTACTGTGGTCTGTCAGTTGCCGAGCCCAACTTCAGGGAAATGTAATTATATCATCATGTACTGATTTAAAAAACGTCCAAATAACTCCTAACTAAGGCGTTTTTGTAAATAGTTCAGATATTTGACTCCAATGTGTTGCAAATATGCAGCCCTGAGGTAAATTTCTGCTGGTTAAAGATATCAGGTGGTATCTCATCCTGTCCACTGACGTCCTAACCCAGTTGTAAAGTAACATTTTTATTGGATAATGGGTTCAGTTTCTGCATTTACGTTTCTGGTTCACTTTTTTCCCCTCACATCTATAAAATAATGACACTGTTATTGGGAGAAACACTTATCATTTGCCAAAAGTCTTTGTTTACTATAAATGATTAGGGACAAATCAGTGATTGGTCTTCATGACCTTTGACTTGTCTTATCTTTTCCAATACTGAATACCATGGTGTCATTGGCTAACCGTCAGAAGCCAGGAATCATTAATTCCTAAAACTGCTGAATGTTTCTAACCATGCGGCACTGTAAGGTATTACAGACAGGCTGTTAACAGTTTAACAGTGAACTGATGGTAGAAATAACTCTAAACAGCTGGAACACATATGCAATTTATTACCATATGACTCGAATGATAAGGATGCAATTAATCTGTTTAACTTGGTTTTCTGACTTAATTTTCATTTCCTGCTCCTCAAAATGACACGACAGTTGCATAGCGCTGCCTCTTTTTGTATAATTATAAATTTATATTTATTTGATTATTAGAGATGGTAACATTTATTGATAATGCTATTGATGTTGATAATTGATGTTGATAGGAACCATTGCTTTAATGTTTTTCTACTTACCTAAAGATTATACTGTGGCCTGTTTGGCTTTCAGCTATTCAATATGAACTAATTGTTCGACTGATTTTCTTTTCTCAGGTCTGACACACCTGATTGGCTCTCCTCTGCTGAGGGCCTACATGCATGGCTTCTTCATGGACATCCGACTTTACCACAAGGTGCGTACATATGTGAGAGTAAAATACACAATCTTACATATTGGTAAATAAGTGATCAAGTATTTAGTAGTATAATATAATATACAATTTTTTAATATTCTAAGACATTATTATTATTATTATTATTATTATTATTATTATTAATAATTTACAGAAATTAATACCATGGCACTGATTTATTGTAATGAATCCCCAGGTGAAAAATATGGCAAATCCATTTGCCTATGAGGAATATCGCAAGGATAAAATCAGACAGAAAATCGAAGAGTCGAGAGTCCAAAGAGTACAGCTAAAGGTGACAACTCTCTCTCTTTCTCAAAATCATTAAAATTATGCCTGAATAAGTATTAAATTAAATGTTTTATTGTATTTTAAAAGGCATTCATTGCATAAAGATTTTTAATAAATGAAAATCTAAAAACAAATTGTTAATTCAGTGAGATTTTTATACTAGTCTTGAGTGGCGTAATAACATTGCAGATTTGCGTTGTAATTTTTTAAAAATGTTTTATCCTATAAAATTTACTTCCATACATCAGTTTAAATAAGCTGGTAATATTTGCACAGAATGTTTAAACAGTAAGCATTCAAGGGTCCTATTGGGTTGTAGAAACAAATACAGATGTAAATAGCTAAAATAATGAACAATCATAGACACAAACATCGTATCAACCAAACACTTCAAGATTGGTTTGTGTAGCATTTTTTTTTCAGCCCATAAATAAGTTTTCCCATCAGTGCTTAAATTGCAGACTGGGGTTTAAGCCCCACCGCTGCCATTCTGCCACTGTTGGGTTCCTGAGCAAGACAATTAACACTTCCTGCTCCAGGGGTGCTGTATTATAGCCGACCCTGTTCTCTGACCACAACTTTATTAGATGGGGTGTGCAAAGAAACAAGTTTTACTGTGCTATAAAGTATATGTGACAAATAAAGACACTTACATTACATGTCTTCGAACTTACCTGCGTAGGCAGGTTCATATTTCGTCAGTCATAACTACAAAGTTACATTTAAATAAACTTAATAGAGGTAAATTTAGCTGCAGAACTCTCTCTATCTCTCTCTCTCTTTCTCTCTCCGGATGGAGGGTCATTTTTAGCCTTTATTCTTGCATGTTAAAAAGTAAATGATGTGATTTGTTAAATGACAAACATTCTTGCCTGTTCTTTCTTTATCTGAACGTTGACAGAACCTGCCGAAGGTGAACAAAGCGCTTGCAATGAAGCTAATGGAGGAGGGAGGGGACAGAGAGTCACGAAAAGCCAAAAAGAAAGCCAAGGTATGAGATGAATTAGTGTAAAAGACATAGTAGTCAGTCATGGTTTCTTTTTCCACATGAGTATTTTTAAAACACAACTGATGTGTTGGTCTGTGTTTGTCTCAGGGAACCGCCAGCATCCTGACTGATGACCGTTTCAAGATGATGTTCGAGAATCCAGACTACCAAGTGGACGAGCAAAGCGAGGAGTACCGCTTGCTTAATCCCATCGTGTCCAAAGTGGGTCAGAGAAGAAGGCAAAAGCTGCAGCAATTAGCTGAGGAAGAGAATGTTATGAAGGTACAGTGTGACACAGATTATCAGCAAATAGGACACTTGGAATCAGCATGATTTTAAAAGCAATTTTTACACCATATTTCTAAACATTTGTGGTCTCCTGACTTTCACATCCATGTGTTTAACATCACTTTTTAGATTTGGTCTTTTTTTTTTGCTGTTTTTGTAACCTCTACTCCTCTGGAAAAGATAAGAATGTAGCTACGAGCTTTGTGTTAACATGGTGATAATAGCAGCAGTTTTAAATGTGGTGCTTAATTTTTTATCATTTAACAGGATTTTACATTTATCTCTGGTAGGTGTAAGATAAAAAACTGAAACATGAAAAACTGTAGCAGTTTTTAATGTATGTTATTCTGCATTTATTTGGTAATTTGCTTTAATTAAAGTTATTGTATTACCTTAAACAGAAGTGTAAACTTCAATATTGGAATGTTTTCTGTTAGTCGGATGGAGAGGAAGAGGAGCTGGAGGGGCGGCCCAGCTCCGAGGAAGAGGAGAGCTCAGACGACGATAAGAGTTGGGTGGAAGAGGTAAGGGAGCAGCGCCGTCTGTTACGGGCAGAGCAAAGAGAGCGCGAGTTTAAAGAGAAAAAGGAGCAGGACCGCAACACCAGTCTGCAGAGTTCAAATCCAGTCCGAAAGTCTGAACAGATCCAGGCTCAAGGCCAGAGTCAGCCACGCTTCTACCAGATCAAAGCCGGAGAGGAGTTTCGCAGCTTCGGGGACGTGGCACGCAAACAGAAGATGCAAAAGTACATACTAAAATTATCCTAAACTACCATTATGTTAAGGTCAATGACATCGTGCAATGTGAAATTTGTTCCATAAATAATCGTGTTTGCTCAGATTTAGATTTTAACTAACTGGTGTTGGTTGACATTTATGGTTATTTAGTCCCACAATTTGTACATGGTCAGTTTTACGGGCAGACTTAATCTTAGTCATGCATAACAACTCCCATATATATATTTTACTACTATGACATTGGCTGCTGTTTTATTACAAAAATTATTATTACATAATGCATACATAAAATTAAATTACATAAATGTAATAAAAAAATTTATTTAAAAAATAAACTAATTTAACAGGATAAAATAAATCTGAAAGTAAATATTTTCGAAGTTTTGAATTTTCGGAAAGAATTTAGGTTTGAAATAGAAGGTTGATCCATGCATATTGAGTTGTGTATATGATTGTATGACTGTATAAATCAAAACATTTCTCTCTGTACCAGGACCTCACTTGAGGAGCGGCTAAAGCTGGAGGAGAGCTCAGGGATGCTGAACCTTGCTGACACTGCAGTCGGTAGCAAGCAGCTGACCTTCACTCTTAAAAAGGTGAGCACTTTTACTCGTCAATAGCCTCGCTTACTTCAGGAACCACTAAAAAGTCATAGGAATAGGCAGATTTTATCTTTAGTAGACATTTAGTGTGGATAGGCAGATATGTGGCTTGAAAAACGCTGATTAACATGGTGTTGTTTTGGTGTTCATCCAGAACATTGTGAGCCATTAACTGCAGTCAGACATACAATATTTACTGGCAACCAGTGCAAGACAAGTAACTCCTTGAGAAGGCAGGATTGTTAAAAAGGTCACCAACTTTAGGTTTTAAAAAATATCGTTTAGCTATTTACCGTCAGTGAGTTATTTTAACATCCAAGCACGTCGAAGTCAAATCTCTGGGTAGTCATTCTATTTCTCGTACACATCATAATTAAATAGTATTCCAGTTCATCCCAAAAATGTTCAGTGGGGGTGTGGGCAGGTTTCAGATGTTAAATTCATGCTTTATTTCCAGTTCTTGAACCTGCCTTTAATGTGGTTTGCTGCAAACACGCACAACTACAAAAAAACCCAAAACAGACTGAAGCTTTGCCCACAAACTAAAGCCACTCCTTAAAATTATTTGCCTATGACACAGGCTGTATATCCACACGACTGTTGGTGCTTTCAAAGCACTTGAATAGCAGAACTTTTTATTTATTTTTATTGACGTAATTCTAAACACCAGTTTAAGTTCATTGTCATATAGAGTGAGGACCCTTTATGGCTGAAATGTTGAATTGAGACATTATTTGTGTACTTTAAATGCGCTAACTTCCTTTTGAATTATGCTGTGGCAGTGCCATGTTTAGGTGGCCTTTGAGGTTTACTTAGTTTTAGTTTGTTTAAGGGTGTACAGATGTCATTGCTAATATCTTATACCCAGTGTTATATATAAAAAAAAAATTCTACTCTCACCTACAATTATACAGGAATGTAGCTATGTGTAATTAAACCTTACGGAAACCCTTAGGGTAACTGTAAATGGCCTTGGAGCTCAGTTAAATCATGTAATTTCTTTCTTTCTATTGTTCTTTCTTCCGTTGTTTTTTTTTTCCTGTTTTTTGCCCTTTCTTTCAGAGGTCGGCTATTAATGTTTAACGTCCAATCAGCTCGTTTCCCAGGTCCGGCTTGTTTAGCGTAGGTTTTTAATGAATCTGATTAGTCTCTGGGAATACCAGTCTTAGTTACTCATGAACTGAAGTCACTCTTTGTAACTCCCATGTCTGCCCTTTTTTTTTTCTTCACCCACACACTCCACATTCATTTCTGCAGAGCCAGCGAATCTGAAAGTAATTTATTTTGTGTGTGTTCTTTCGTTGTTACACTTGAAGAAATGTGCCTGTGATTACAGTGCAGCAATTTGGCTGCATTTGCTTGTTTAGTGGTAGTAGAGATGTGAGTGTAACATCTAGCGGAATTAGACGCCAAATCAATACACACATTTTATCAAATGCTCTATATTTTTACAGTATTTACTCTACCTTTGTTGAAGCTTTGTTTTTTTTTTGTCTTGAAATAATGGTAGTAAATATTGAAATATAATGAACATATTAATACAAGAAGAAAATTTTCTTCTTGTATTACAAGAAGAAAATTATGTTACATTACATAGAACTATAACATAAATATGGATAAACATACAATAGTCCAGTTTGCAGTGTGTGTATTTGCAGGGTGTATACAAAGCTCATATTTTTACATCCTCTTTGCAAAATCCGCAGAATGTTAATAAACACAAAACATTTTATACATTTTTATAAAATTAATTGACAAATAAACCATCTTAAAATGTATCTTAACCTTAATTTTAAACTTTAGTAAGTGTTATGTTATTATTTGGGACATCCTTCATGACACCCTTGCTTGTCCAGAGCAGTAAAATTGAATTGAACCAGCTGAATTTTTCTGAAAAACTTTAATCTCCTGCATATCAAAACAAGTTTTTACACTAAAAACACCCGAGGGACTCGTGCACGGCTGTTCTAAAAGCCACAAACATTCACTGATGTCCAAAAAGGCCACACAGGGTGTAAAAGTTAGGAAAGTGTAAGCAGTTGAACAGGCTGATCAGTCTGAAAGTTGTGTGTAATTGATTTAAATGTAACATAAAAAAAGGAAGATGGCTTTATGGAGATGGTGAAAAAGCACTGCAGTCTTTCTGTGTGGTCTCAACACTTCACACCACAATATATATATATATCTACTATCTATCTACATAGAATTAAGGTGATTATTTCAAAAAGAGAAAGCGGTACTTTCTTATTTAGAGATGCATGACATTCAGCTAAAGGACAGCTTTGTTGCTAAATCTGGCTTGTAATAGCTATGATGAATTTAAAAAATATTTCAACGTAGTTAACTGTAAAGTTTAGACATTCTTAACTAATAAGACATAAAAAAACAAGGACAAGAATGTTCTAACTCACTAAGACAAGCATCTGAAATGAAAGTCTTTTACATTAAAAATATATTTTTATGTAGCTTGTTTGCTGTATAGCTGTAATAATGCATTAGATTTATAGCAATAATTTAAAGCTGCGATATCGGAGTTAACACCGTTTGTCTGCCGTTATAAAAAGCCATTCAAAACCTTGCTATTAATCAGAATTAAGAATTTAGCAGTGCCAGAGTGATGAAATTTTAATAGTTAATATTTATTATGTAAAATTTTTGTTGTTCAATTCTTGTTGTAAAATTCTTGTTGTTAAATTAACTTAAGCCGGGCTTACACTGTGCGATTTGGGCCATGATTTGTTTGTCTGAGATAAACTTTGAAATCCTGAAAGATCCCCTACACTTAATATCTGTTGACTTTGATCACTAGTTTGACATGTTCACCGACAGCTGATTACCGGCTGTTGTGATCTTTTTTGTTTGTTTGTTTGTTTCATTAAAATTCTGGCAGTGACAGAAAGTTTCAGACACTTACCCGCAGTGTGACTTCTCCTATGACGACCATCAAACTAGGAACCAACAGGATCATAAACCTGATTACGCAATTAATGCGACAACTTTAGACAACCCTAGGAAAATGTTGAAACGATTCCGATGCACAAAACAAGAAGAAGAAAATTTTGACTGTCATACGTCTGAGATCCTCTAAAAGACAGCGTTCGTCTGGATTTAGTCAGATAGTACAGATAGTTTGCTTCTACTGCTCATTATAAACTGTCAAACTGTCACTTTTATCAAAATAATACTATAAAGAAAAGAAAGTAGTGCAGGAAAAAAAAGTCAGGTACCAGTAAGAGGAACCCTGCTCTTTTCTCTGGTGCCGTCACAGATTAAAGATGATTTTAGGACTGTGTCTAACTACAGATTTCAAAGTCTCGGACGATCCTTTAATCATCGGACTGAAGTAAAATTTAAGGTGAAAGTGGATTTTAGCTGTGATTAACATTAGAAAACTGTAAGCCATCATGATCGCAGTGGCTCAGTCAGTCATCATGTTCAAACTGATAAACACAAGACATCTAACAACAGTGACTTAGTGGCTAAGACAGGCCAGATTTAGCAACAAAGCTGTTCTTAAGCAGAATTTCATGTGTCTCTTAATGGCCAAAAAGTATTGCTTACCCTTTTAAAATGATGCCTTTAACTCTGTGTAGTACATTATTTTGTGGTGTGAAATGTTGAGGCCACACAGAGAGAATGCAGTGCTTTTCAAGACACTATACCACCTCTACCTCTTGTGGTATGGGTCACAGTTCATTTTATTAAAATCATTAGAAATATCAAATATTCAAAATAATAAATAAATATTCTCTTAAAGACAGTGATTTTGATTTCAGCTACCTGTATAAAAGACACCTCTCCACGGAAGCACTCCTGCATAGCTAAGACTAAAGAACTGTCCAACCTGTCCATTTTCTGTATGATTTAAAGTGAGGCTTGCACACATTTGTCCATAGTTCACACACAATAAATTAGTAGAAAAGCATCTTTTATAGCACATTAAGCATACAGTTTATGCTGTTGTTTACATAAAAGTATCTTCAACTTGGCCACGCTTCTGGGCAAATGAGCAAAATGTGACTTGGGTACTACAGTAAGCAATAAATGTTTAGTTTTAGTAAACTTGCATCTACTGTTGCATCAGCTTCTTGTTTGTGCCTGGTCAGACTATGTCACATCGTGGCCTTGTAGCTAGTCAACTTTGTGGTTAGTCATGTATGTTTTGTGAGTGTTCTTCTGTTCATCGTCAGTCTTTCTAAAATTATATTAGTCTCTTACTAATGTTTATTGTGAACATTAAAGCTATTGAGACTTGTAGCTAAATGAGTTTATTCACTGCATAGGGTTTTCTATTAAGTGGTTGGTAGGGCCTAAGGTCCCATGCTTCCTAAGGTTTCTAAGATTTTTGTCACTGAATTGTGTCACATTTCCTTTCCTGGTTGTTTATCTTGTTCTCTGGATTTATTTATTTATTTTTTTTTACACAGACTGAGAAACAGCGGAGTCAGCAGCGGGCTGAACGGGAGCACCACGAGGAGAGGAGGAAGATCAGAAGGGCCGCCGGCCACCTTTATACTCGAGGAAGAGGCAGGGGGCGAGGAAGGGGGCGAGGAAGGGGTCGATTCTAAACTCTGCCACCAAACATCTGCTGTAGTCACTTGTATGCATTCAGACATTGAACTCTGTCTTAAAATAACTTTGTCCGTGTGGTATAAGGACAGACAAGTGCACTGTAAATCCTGCTTTTAATGTGGGTTTCACAGGATGACAAAATGCAGAAGAAAAACCATGTGTCCAGTTTAAATAGTGATGTGCGACTCTGTGTGTGTACCGTGCTTCTCTCTTTTATTTTGTCTCATAGTGAAGTCTAATCAAACTGAACATTGTTTAAAAAAATATTCACAGCCAATTATTGCCTCTTTTTTTAACTCCATGGTTTAATCTCAATGCACGAGGGGCAAAAATCTGTTTTAAAATTCATTTTATAACTAAAATGTCTTTTACAGAAAGCTGATTTTGCTTTCCTAAAAGTAGAGTCGGGTTGAAAATGAGAAGAGGCAGTGATAGAAAAGTGACAGGTGAACATGAGGTCAGTGTTCCAGCTACTGTAGCCACTCCCCCTGTCCTGCATTAGGACTAATGCTTTTTCACACGCACGTCTAATTTCTTTTTCTTAAATTTTTTTCTAATAAACCAGTTTGACATTGTCCTGAGGCAACAGCAGGATTAACTGCTTATAAAAGCTGCTACTTTTAGCTTTTAACAGTAAGGGCTGTCCACCTTTAAACTAATTCCTTAAATGTTAGTCAGTAATTACAAAGCCAGCATGAGCCTGACAGGATTATTGACTATAGCAGATTGAGATGTAGTTTGTGTTTTTAGGATGGCAAACATTACTTCAAAATCGTAATAAATGTATTGTCGGCTAACTGTACATAAAATAAGCTAATTTTTACCATATAATACAATTCATGTTGGAAAATTTGCAAAAACATGGACATGGAAACCACTTAACATTTGATTTTCCTTGTTTGTACCTGAAAAAAATGTGTGTGGAACCTTACAAAAGTAAATATTAACACAAAACATGACAAATATAGTTATTCTGAGCAGAAATATTGGCTTTCTAATGTTAGAACACATAATGAAGCAGTACCTATTGTTGTGTACCAAATATTTTCTACTGAAATTCTGTCATGGGTGTAAAATGTGGTGTTAAAACAGTGAACGCTGCAAACAAACATGAAACCAAACTGAAAATGAATTTCTGTCCTATTTTATACATGATTTAATTGAATACAAAAATCTTTTTCTTACAACTTGTATGAGGTATTACATGATTTATGAGTGATTTGTTTTATTGCAACTGAATATTTTTCATTCAGAAATGTTTAGCCTACTTTCCATTGCATAGGCAGATCATCTCACAAAAGCCATTTTGTTTGATAGGGTCACCATGGTCATCCGAGGCATGCTTTGAAAAAAGTCACAAACCGGATACGCTGTTGGAGAGACAGAAGAAAATAGGTCACTGCTTCATAGTCAGACACACTGGGCACATTTTCGGCAGCATTCAAACGTAAAACGTTTAAAGGTTAAATTGAGAGAATATTTTTATTATTTAACAAATTCTAAAGCCAAAGGTTTTTGGACGCCAAGTCTTTCCAATTAAGTGTTTTCCACAAACTGTTACCACAAAGTTAGAAGCACAAATTTGTCTAGACTGTCTTTTGCAGAAATGCATGACAATGTCACCAGGCAGAAAGTCCCTACGTTCTATGAAGGCGATTTGTGCTATGGTTTGGGTGAAAGATCTTGGATGTTTTGCACAAAGCCCTGACCTCTTCCCCACCTTTTCTATGAACTGGAACGCTGACTGTAACTCAGACCTTCTCACCCAACTTTAGTGTTTAATCTTACTAATACTATTGTGGCGGTATAATCCAAAATTTAAACAACACGTATTGATGTGATTGTCCAGTGTCTCTGTCCGGTGTCTCAATACTTGTAGATGAAATCACTATAAAATCACTTTGGGTGCTAATGACTGAGGTTTTCAACATCAAAGCACATATCTGATTAGCTGATTCAATTAAAACACCAGATTATCTTATTTCCTCTGTGTGTAACTTCATTATCTCTTCTGGTCAGTATTTGGTTTGGTTACTTGGATAGAGAAACAGTGACAAGAGCCTAGCCTGTATACAGTATACAGCAAAAGAGAAATCCATTAGCTTCTTTGAACACTGTAAAGGGAAGTGCATTGTAGAGGAGCATGCAGATGGGCTTTTCAATTTATTTTTATTTATAAAGCACTTTTAACAATAGACATTGTCTTAAGGCAGTTTCACACAGAATGCAGTAAGAGTAAAAAAGTGTAGGTTTGTCCATAATAAGCAAGCCGGTAGCGAATGTGGCTAGAAAAAAACTCCCTGAGAAGAAGTAGGAAGAAACCTTGAGAGGAACAAGACTCGGGAGAACTTATCCTTATTTGAGTGGCACCAAATGTCTGTTAATTACAGTTTATGGTAATAGTGATCAAATGTAAGCTTGTAGCCTTGGGTCAGTGGAGCAGAGTGAATCCCAATCCATCCTCGAAGCGAGGCAGGAAACTGGTCACTGGTACCTTAGGTGCAAGTTTAACCCGTCCCCCGTCCTCATACGGCATGTTTCCAGCTTATAAATAAAGACGTTGTATAGTTAAATTCTAACTGTAGTTTTTCCCTCAAGCATTAATTTTCCCCAGGTAGTGCAATTTTGTTTTTTAAAACAATAGTTTCAAAATGACTGAAAAAAGGAAATAGCAGTTTTTCCATGCAATTTGCAAGCTTTTATTTTATTTAATATATAATTAATGCTATTGAAATACCATTAATTTATTTTAATTTCCAAAATTATGTAAATCAGTGTAAAGTGTTAGAGCACATGCAAATCTGCTAAAACAGCTCCGAATAGTTCTCGGAGGTGTTTTTTCTACCATTCGTTTAGTCACAGATACGTTTTGAACCAGTTCTGTGTAATTTTGGCACCGTGGGCAGGGGTCAAGTCCTGCTGGAAAAGGTAATCAGCATTTCCATAAAACAAAGGGTAACATGTAGTCTTCTAAATTCTCTTGGTAGATGGCTGCTTTGACTTTGAACTTTGAAAGACAGCAGACCAACACTAGCAGATGACATGGCACCCCTAATTATTACTGACTGTAGACACTTCATACTGGACTTTAGGCAGCTTGAATTCTGTGCCTCTCCTTTCTTTTTCCAGACTCTGGCATCCTAAATTACAAATTAAATGCAAAGCTAACTTTTATCATTTGGGATTCACAGCAGTTTGTTTTTAGCTGGGATTATGTTCCAGATGATGAGCTACCATGCATAATAATATGTCTGCCAGACGTGTTAAAATCCATGCAGACGCAGTGGTGTCTGAGGGAGGAAAAGGAGTTGTTTCATTAGCATAGCAATAGCAGGAAGACTGTATACTAAGCCTTGTGGAGCACCAGTAAAGATTCTGCAGGGAGTAGATGTTATGTCCCTCTCTTTTACCTAATAAGAACGACCTTTCAGGTGGGAAAGAAAATGTTGCCATGCTGCTTCACAAATCTTGGGCTGTGGATAATGAAAAACATATTGTTCTCTGATATCTTCACTTTTCCACATTCAGAAGAGTTATAGTCGTGGAGAAACACCAAAGAAGCTAAAGCCCATAGATAGTTTTGCAATATCATGGCATTCCATAGACCCACTACATATGCTTGTCCCTGCTAATAAGACCCAAACCAGTCTGGAGGACCATGTTTATCTCTCATTGCCTGCACAGGCACTAGATCTGAATACTATTGCGTTGATTTGAGATGTTTTGGTGGTTAACGTCTGGGAAATCCTGAGAAAACCTGTACATTCCTTAATTTTTTTTTTTTTACTCTCATCTGTCACTCCTCAGTTATTTCTTTGAATTGTACACAGCTCTTTTTCTCCTATGTCTAGGAAAGAGATAGAGAAGTGCTGACATAACCAGCATGGCTGGAAAGTGTCCTATTCCATTGCTACTTACTACCTAAATAATCAATCTTTTATCAGGTAAGAAATCCTGCAACGAACCCTTTCAAAGAGATCTGAAAAAGGTTTTAGCTACCTTATAATTTAGATATCCACCCTACATTTTACAGAGATAGCCCAGGCTGAGGGCTGTGGTTTGGTAACCAGCTTTTTCCTAATTTATAAATTTAGCATCTTTGTTTATTTCACCCTTCTGTTCTTTTCCTCACAGACATACACACTTTAAGGTCAGTACTCTTTTATGATGCAAGAACCAACCTTGAATCTAAGGCACCATGTTTTAGATATCTCTCTTTATCTATCACATGTGAAACAGTACTTGTTTCATCTAGCCCACTGTTGTGTCATCTTCTTCAATGAGTAATTGTTTCTCTTTATCCTCACTTATTTTCTGATTATTCTGTGTACAAATACCTTGACTCTGTCATCATTAAAATAGAAGGATTTTCTTTGTGCATCCGGATGTCCCAGTGATTTTTTCCCAGCCCTGGAGTGAGACAGCAGCAGCAGAACTCTCTTATTCTAACTTTAGAGCCAGATTGACCTGAGTTTCCTGCGTGTTTTCATTCAGGATTTTTCCCAGGTGTAGGTAAGACTATTATAGATATTTTTTTCATTATGTGGACATCCTTGTTATCTCAATTGACAGTACATTGAAATTCAACTTAGTGTTTCTGGAAGAGTAATTTTTTAGGAATTTCTAACACATGAACAATATTATTGTAAATTAAATTATCCCTTCTTTTACATGAGAGGGTCTTATGAGTATTTCTAACTGTTATTTGAGAGGTTGTCTTTCTGTATGAAGACGACAGAGCACGCTGCAATAAATCTTGTTCTTTTCTTGTCATTTGCCTTTAAAATTCTGCCTATGCCTTGGACATGTCGAAAAAGGTTCATTTATAATCTAGCAGGTTGAATTGAGTGAAAAACACCCCAGAGGCTTTGTTGTTATATAATGCTTTACGTTTCCTAATGAGTTTCACATGAACTCCTATGATTACACATCAAATATCTACCATGGGCTCGTTTCTGTTTAGAACATTGATCCATTATTATGTAGTCAAATTTCTCCACTGTTTTTGTTAACAAAATTTAATAATGATGTGAAGTTGAATTTAAATAGCAAACTCAGACAACAAAGAATAACAGCTTTATGGTAGAATAAAAAATAAAAACTGGACAAAGAAACATGTAAATCTGTTACAGCACAAAGAGAATAGTCTTTTTTTAGTAAATGGTGTGTAACTAACAGACCTCCTTTAAGAGATTAATCCTAATCTCAGTTTGTTACCTTTATAAAAATACACATGGGAGCCAGAAATCTTGTTAATTAATAGGAGATCATATATTTATTTTACTCATTAAACTGCAAATCAAGTCATGTCACCTTTATTTCTGGAGCTCTTTTAATTGTAGAGATCGTGTCAAAGCAGCTTTACAGAATTAAATAAGAGAATAATAATAATAGTAAATATTCGCTAAAATACTTTTCAGTTATTATACAACTAGTATCTGTAAATTAGGAGTCCCCGACTAAGCAAGCCAGAATCATTTAATCTATATTCACTTTATACATTTTTTGAAAAACTTTTGTCTTTGTTTTATTTTTTTGTTGTTGTTTTTTTTTTTTATTTACACTGATAAACTTACTCTTAAAAACTGAAGTATCCAAGAAAATTGGCTAAAATGTATTTAAATGTATGTATGGAACCATAATGATTTTAATAAAATCTCAAAACATTTATTATTATTCCACATTAATATGCCTAAACATCAAATAATGCATCCTATCATTTATTGAATTATATAATCTGCCATAAGAACGGGAATGAACCAAAATGAATCAGAATCATGCATTTTTCTGTTTCTGATAAAACAATTCTAGCCACCTAGCTATAGTATGAGCATTAAGATCCATATCTGCTAGATGTCTAATTCCAGTGCATGTTTATCCACTGAAGATAAGAAGAATAAAAGAACATTGTGTTTTACTAGGCTCATGTCAATGCCCAAATTATAGCCATGCCAATATTCAGTAATATTTTTTAACACACTTATCTGAAATTACCTGTCTTGATTTCAAAGCCACCTTAAGAAATTCTCAAATCATAATCCCATCTCCTTTTTCACACATTAAACAATATTTGAATACCAAATACTAAAACCCAACTTTGTTAATATGATTTGGGACCTTATTACGGCTCCAAGAATAAATTGATAACATCCTGATAAGGTTTTGTTGAAAGTTTTAGAGCTCCATCACACACGCCTGTATAAATTTGAAGCACTGTGTACAAGATTTCAATATTTTGTTTTTAATCAGATTTTGGTTGTCCTGTACAGTAACTGGGACTACTTGGTGTTACATTTATATGCTGTAAAATGCTGGGATAGCAAGGCTATTGCAAAGGTGCTTGAGGAGACTTAGACCATACAGGTAAGATTTAAAAAATGTTTTGAAAGTTTCTGAAAGTACTTTATTGCTTATTCTTGTTTTAAACAGAATTGCAAAAGGTTCAAATAATATAACAGTACTATAAATTAAGCTTATGTTAAACTGAAATTCAAATTTTTTGTCATCTTGTAGTCTATAAAATCACTTCCTTGTTGTTTTACTTGTATGTAATGAAATGTACTGCTTTTAAGATACTATTTAGTACAGAAACTATTAGCTTCAAAAAATAATATTATAAGATAGTGATCAGGAAAACAAACCTTTGAAAATTATCAGAGGGCATCCCAAAGAAAGCCGATTTCACATGATTACTAATATAGTGTTAACCTTTTTGCTTTATACTCTACAGTTGTAATTTATAATCATGGGTTTATTTGACAACATTGACCTTTTGGAGGAGGGGTTCTGTGTAAAGGACGTTATTCAACAAAAGATTGACGAGTCCACTTCATCTGTGAGTTGTTTCATATATATGTATATGTGTGTGTGCGTGTGTGTGCATAAAAAGCTATTGTCAGCTGTTTATCCTTTGAATATGATGACACTGTTTCTTTCGCGAGATAGGGCGACCAGGATGCTTTCTATGTGGCAGATCTCGGAGATGTCCTTAAGAAGCACCTAAAATGGGCACGCGTCTTACCTCGTGTTGCACCTTTCTATGCTGTGAAATGCAATGATAGCAGGGCTGTTCTACAGACATTGGCCACACTGGGAGCAGGCTTCGACTGTGCAAGCAAGGTTTGCAAGATGTTCTCCAAAAGTTTTTAAAAAGAAATGTGTGTAGCATTAGTAAAAACTTATACTGACTGATCTGTATCTTCCTTCAGACTGAGATCCAGCTCGTTCAGTCTCTGGAAGTGGAGCCCAGTAGGATCATTTATGCCAACCCCTGCAAGCAACTATCCCACATTAAATATGCTTTTGCACATGGAGTGCAAATGATGACTTTTGATAGTGAAGTGGAGCTGTTGAAGGTTGCTCGTAGTCATGACAATGCCAAGTGAGAAGCTTTCTTTATTTGGAGTTTCAGCTGGGTTTTTTTAAAGACAAAATATTCCTTCTGACTGTTAATTGTATGTCTATGCAGATTAGTGCTGCGTATAGCCACGGATGATTCTAAGGCAGCATTTGCGCTGAGCTTGAAGTTTGGAGCCACGTTAAAAAGCAGCAGGCTGCTTCTAGAGCGGGCAAAAGAGCTGGGACTGGACATCATCGGAGTTAGCTTCCATGTAGGCAGCGGCTGCACTGACCCAGAGACTTATGCCCAAGCTATTGCAGACGCACGCTGCGTCTTTGACATGGGGGTAGGTAGTCACATGCTGGTAAATATGCTTATCTGAATTTATCTGTCTGATAGGTGTCACATTACTTAACTGAATTGTCCATTCTCCTTCAGGCTGAGTTGGGCTACAACATGACCCTGCTGGATATTGGTGGTGGCTTTCCTGGCTCTGAGTATTCCAGGCTGAAGTTTGAGGAGGTTAATTTACAGCGTAGTTTTTTTTCTATTTATATGTGGTTATAATGTTTTAATAACATATTATTGCCATCAAGTAAAAATAAAATTTTTTGTTTTACTAGATTGCTGCTGTAATCAACCCTTCCCTGGATAAGTACTTTCCTACAGACTGTGGCGTGAGGATAATTGCTGAGCCTGGCCGATTCTATGTAGCCTCTGCATATACACTAGCCGTCAACATCATTGCTAAAAAAGTTAAAATAAACAAGCCTGTCACTGGTGGTAAGATCCTTTTTGTTGGTGTTTGAAATGTTATATCTCAAAAGAAAGAGCTTTAATTTTTTTCTCAATTCCAACAGATGAAAAAGATGGGACAAGTAACAAAAGTATCATGTACTATGTCAATGATGGAATTTATGGGTCTTTTTCTGTTATTTTTGAATGTATACCCACCCTGCACAAGGTATTGAGATAAATGTGTTTTGTAAGATTTATTTTGTAAGTTTTATTTATGTTATGTGATATAGCACAGATTAAAAAGCAAAACTATTTTGTTTTGCTCTGTAGAAACTCAAGCCTGATGAACGCACTTACCCATGCAGTATTTGGGGTCCTACCTGTGATGGCATGGACCGCATTTTGGAGCTGTGTACCCTGCCTGACCGGCAGGAAGGAGACTGGCTTCTGTTTGAAAATATGGGTGCCTACACTGTAACTGCCTCGTCCACTTTTAATGGCTTCCAAAATCCAGACATTCATTATGTCATGTCCAGATCAGCTTGGTAAGTCCACCTTTTCCGATTTCCTTCAGTGCTTCTGGTCGCACTGAATGTACATTCTTTCTAAATCTATCTGTGCACACTGATAAATGTGGGACTTTTTGTTGATCACACAGGCAGTATATGCAGCAGATCCATGCCCAGGGGGTGTCTGCTGTAACAAAAATACAGAGCCCTGGTCACATGCCCGACTCTGAAGGTGCCCTCTAAGTCCTGTGCCACCTGCATTTACTAAATCCACATAGATGCTTTAAAATAAAAAAAAGTGTTGGTGCTTTAGAGAATTATACAGATTGTTCTGTATCATTAGTCTATTGTGCATGAGCCTAGCATACATACTGCTGTTTTGTTTTTATGCAGGTTAGGGTTATACTTTACCAGTATGGAGACCACTATCCTAAAATTGTATTAAATGACACAATTAAGAAAAGGATCTAAATACATATTTATCCGCAAGGCTTGTATTGACTGATCAAAATAGATGATTTAAAATATAAATCGAAGGTGTCTACAGCTGTAAAGTCGATAGAAAGATATGGCACTGTGAATTTCTAGTAAAATTCACCTGACTTCAGGGCAGCCTTACAAAAAAATATTTAACTGATTTACTGAAACATTCAGAAAATAAAACTAACATAAAATTATTTTTTATTAAAGGTTCTCAAAATTAAGAAAGTCATGAGTATCTCCACTGCTGTTTATGACAATGTGCATAGTTTGTTTATTGCAATAAAAAAATTATTATTTAAAATACTAATAAATGAAAAGTGTAATGACCAACCGGTAACCAGCGTCTGGTACTTTTTTCCCCACTGTGATGACGTAACCATGGTGATGTGGGGTGAAGTGGTTAAGGTGTTGGACTGCTAATTGGAAGATTGTTGTTCAATTCCCAGCACCATCTAGTTGGCACTTCTGGGCCCTTGAGCAAGACCCTTAACCTCCAATTGCTCAGTTGTAAAAAAAAAAAAGATAAAGTTTTAGGTAAGCAAAAGGCTGCTAATGAAAATGTAAGTGTAAATGTTGTGTTTTTTGAACATCCTATTCCAGATTTAGTCTGACTATTAGGCCTGTAATAACCTCCACACCTAGTAATGTTCACTAGATTTTTGACTGTGACTGTGGGATAATTTTAATAGTATTAGTAAGATCAGGCACTAATACCAGGTGAGGATATCTGGGCGGGGCAGTCAGGATTCTTGTAGGGTGGTCAGGTCTCTGTGGAAACAACTTAAGTTCTTCCACCCTAGCCTTGGAAAACCATGTCTTAATGAAGATCAGAGGCTCTGGAAAATTGTCATGGTGTAAAAGGTTGTGCCTTTTGATTCCAGGGACAGAAAAATCCTACAACAAAGACATCCAATACAGCTATGTGCTTACTTTGTGGAAAAAGGACTGAGAAAGGCACATTTATGAGAGCGTGTGCTGGTTATGTGTCAAAAAACTTTTGGCCCTCTAATGCATGTCTGACCATTGCTCCCTTTTTCTCATCTCAGTGTTTAATAGCTGCCAAGGGACTGGTTTTCTTGTAATTACTAATGCTGGAACAGCTAAAAAAAAAAGCATTAGTAAATTTTGAAGGGCATTGGGTTATAAAGGGGGTCTCAAAATGTTTTGAAACATACCAACAGATGGCAGCACAAGGTTCAGATCTGATGACGTGTTTTAAAACTTTTTGATATCCTCCTGCATTACCTACAAGACTCAAAAAAACTTCCTGGGACAATACACTGCAGATAGATAATGGCCTTGAGCAAGGCTAAGCAACTCCACTATGCACAAAAACATTGGAAGTGGGGTACAGAAAAATTAAAAAGCTAAAGGGCTGAAAAGAGTTACAGTTAGGAGCGTTTGCAGGCAACAGTAAAGCATGTGTTGGTCTCTATTTCTGCAATTGAAACAGAGATTTGGTCCGAATTAATGATGTCCTTGATGATAGCGGGATACTTATGTATTAGAGGGGCATCTGATTGGCCCTTAATTTATTCTGCATTATGACAACATCGCCAAACATACAGCCAAAGTCGTTAAGAACTATCTTCAGCAGAGTGGAAATCCAAAGAGCTGTGAAAATAAAGGTTTGGCCCCACAGCGTGCTGATCTCAACCTCATTGAGTTTGTCTGGGATTATATAAAAGACAGTAGGATTTTAGGCAAACCCTTCAGAGCTATTTCCTTAGATTCCCCTATGAACATTTTCCTTTTCCTGTCTGTCTTTTTCTGGCAAAGTGATAGAGGGGAAAAAATGTGCGCCAGCTGATGTGGCTGGAGAAAGTGATCTCAGTGCACCGTCTGTCTGCATTAAAGGAGCTCCATGCAGCCCAAATATATCCACTGTTCAACATTAACAAATCATTTAAAAACAATAATTCCTGATCTGCCCAAAAAACAGCTGCCTGATTAATCATTTAACAGAGGATATGCAAGTGTTTGGTTACATGAAAAAAACAGATAAAATAAGTTTAAATTCTTTCCTAATTAAGTTACAAAAACATAAAAAACTGTGGTGTTTTTCAGTGATATTTGTTTCCTAATGAGTTGTACAGAAGCTTTCAAAGTTGCTTTACCTAAAATATAGTCACCATTTTTTTATTTTAATTAGCATTAAGTCATGTCATGCGGTTAAATTTCCAACCAAACTCTTGCATTAAATAATCTAGTTGCAATGATCTAAACATAGATTGTTAGATGTGTTAAGTTAATGCGATAAAATGCACGAATCAGGGAAAAAGACTGGCTTGGGTAAACTATTAAGATCTCTGTAACTGGTTTCAAACTAAACTCATTGTTTGTTTGTTTAATCTGATTGAAGAGAATAATACAATAGAATTATAAATATGCAAAGAATACATTTTTCACTGGTAGCAAGGTTAGTGGTTCCAGATGGGCTGGTTTGAATTTTCATAATCTGCAGTTCCCCTGGGATTTTTATACACAACACTAAAATTGGATTTTGGGATTTTGGTAAAAAAAAACCGAAATAATAATTCTATGAGGGGGATGCGAAATATTGTAGTTGCTGAGTTTTTAAAGGTGGTGAGCAGAAAAGCATCTCAGTGTATTATATATATATATATATATATATATATATATATATATATATATATATATATATATATATATATATATATAGATATATATATATACAGTCAAGCCCAGAATTATTCATACCCCTGGCAAATTCTGATTTTGATAAGGTATTATGCATATTTCCATGTTGTTTGTTTAAGAAAGAAATGCAAAAAATAACGAGTTGACCTTTAATGTCTGGGTAGGCTCAGGAGCTTTTTAATTCCAGTTTTATCGCATGTTCTTCTCACATTGCATGTTCTAACAGGTACCAGATAATTACAACTGGAAATGAACAGAAGGGCAAGTCTGTGCTGCCTTTATGGTACACCTTGGTCTCATTTAAGGTGTGCCAATATGAAAGAATTTCCTGAATGCAGGGAGAACACAGACATATTAAAACTATGTCAGGAAAGCCCATTAAAACTAGTCTACACAAATATGTTCAGCTATTATTTGGAGGGGGGGAACTCAGTTCATCCACGCCACTCAGAAATATTCACACTACACATGAAGGACAACAAAGTGTTTCATTGTCTCTCTTTCTTTCTCATCCTAAATTATCTCTCTTTCTTTTGCTTTCTGACTTCTAGACTAAACAGAACATTGAGTTAGTCCAAGGCCATATGTGTCTACAAGTATGAAGGTTGAAGGGAAACTTCACCCTGATACACAATAAAGTGTTGGTAATTTAAAGATTTTTTTTTTGAGTTTATAATTTTAATGTATTTATTTCTAATTTAAATTGTTTTATTACAAGGTCACTAATTTGTAAGTGTACCGTCATTACTTCTGTGAGAATCAAATGGATGCCGTTTCTACCATAATAATTAATCAATAATTAAATGTGCCCATTCTTATTGATGCTATATGCATATTTTTATGAAGTAACACTCAGATTATGAAATGGGTAATAAATTTGATTTTTAAATGTGTTATATCTGGTAATAAAATTCTTAATTCTAACTGGCTTTAACCAGTTGAATCTAGTACCGTGCTAGCATTCCAATAGTTGCCCATGTTGAAACATCTGTATCCGTCTGTGTGTCTTAACATTGGTGTTTGTGGGGAGGAGTAGAAGAACAAAGCTGCCTCAATCACATTAACAAAAAATGACTCACTTCCCTTTATAAAGTGATGCCAGATCGTGTGATGTTATATATTAGAGAGTGTGTGAGAGTATGAGAGAGAGTGGATAAGGGGGGCTTTGAGTGGTTGGGCTCCTCCCCTTGTCCTTATGCCAAAAAACCCGTCTGACGTGGATTCCAGGAAGTTTCCCTTTTGGAAAGGTTTGTTACAAAACATGTGCCATGGTGATAAAACTGTACATTTTAATGATTATACTCAAACTGATTGTCTACGTTTACCAAGTATCTTAAATGGTCCAAAAGAAAACAAACAAATACAAATATATATTTTTAAAGTTAAAATTAGCTAACACCTTGTGCTGCAACCATCAGATTTTTCTCAATTTTGAAAGAACATCTCCTAGCAGGTGTATTGTTTTGAAACAAGGACAAGAACCTCATCATTTCTGTAATACATGTTTGCAAGAGGTGTGAAGTAATACGCAAGTTCCGCTTTGTATATCACTTGTGGCAGGATTAGACAAAAATGATACGAGTCTATATTCACTGATGTTGATAACAAAAATTGATTATTATCTTGTTAACACAATTATTTAATATAGGTCTGTGTAAATATTTATATATTACTTAGTATATGCTGTACAGTACTGAGAATATTTATTATCAGAAGATCAGCATTACAACACGAAGATTTGTGTTTATTTCCCAACACCTCCCTTTAAAGAGCAGCATTTCTGTTATATATCTTCCAGATTTACATTTACATTCATGGCATTTGGCAAACGTTCTTATCCTTACATTTATCTTTTTTATACAACTGAGAAATTGGGGGTTGAGGAACTTGCTCAAGGGCCCAGCAGTGGCAAATTGGTGGTAACAGTCCAATACTGCGCTACCACTTTCACCATTTAAAAGAGACAATCGGGATGCGAACATTTGTAAAGTAAAATCTCAATATATTTATATCGGTTAACATGAACAGTCTATTCCCATTTCCTCAGCCAATGGGTGTATGAGCAGATATGACTTGAACTTGTCATTTTTTTTCAAAACTACAACTAAAGGGTAAAATCAGCATTCCAACACAAAGATCATATGTTAGTATCATAGTATCAAAGATCATACAGTTAGTAATTTCCAGCACCACCAAGTTGCCATTGCTGGGCCCCTGAGCAAGACCCTCAACCCTTAACTGCTCAGTTGGATAAAAAAAAATAGATAAAAATATAAGTTAATTTTACTCTCTCGTTGTCTCTCACTGACACACACTGCTTTCCTAAAATTGATTTGTTAAGGTAAAGAATAACAAGTTATTATCTAAAGCCACGTCAGCACACAGCAATGCAGATCTGTTGAACCATGACGTCAAACAACAGATGAACACATCATCTTTAACTCTTTTTGCCTTATAAGAAGGCCATAAAGTTTACAGTCAAATTCAATAATATGCTAATACGCACTAGGGCTGCACAATAAATCGTTTCAACATCAACATTGCAATGTGTGTACAATCTAATAATTGTAAAATAACAATTTTTTATCCAAATAGAGCTATTCGAGTCATCAGGTGAAATTATTGTAATATATATATCGCAGAAAAAATAAATATTATAATGTCGGATTTTCCAATATTGTGCAGTCCTAATATGAACTTTATTTAGTGCTTAACTGACTCAAAACATGTTAAGGTAAAAAAAAAAAACAAGAACTTTGTTCTCTTAATGGTGACAATCCTGCACAGTTAGAGTTCAACCCTACTTCATAATTTACACATAATATGTGGTTTTTAATTAAGCCTGAAAGACTTGATTAGCTGGATTAGGTGTGTTATTTTTAGGTTTAAAGTTAAAATCCCGAGGGAGGTAGATTTCTAATAACCAACTTTGACACCTGGTTACAGTTGAATAGTTCATTTAAGTTTAAGCCCTCTTTTTTGTTATAACATTTAAACATCTGGGAAGACCTTTCTCTAGATTTTAGTTAGAATGGTTGTGTCCATTTAGCCATATGAGTATAATAGACAAGAAGGTCTGTGATGCAGTCAGTGTTCCAGATCATCCCAAAATTGTGTGCATTGGTGGTGCATTATGACTCTGTGTAGCACACTTGAGTTTTTTTTTTTTACCAATCATGTCTTTAAGGACCACTGGGGCATAACCATGCTAAAACAAGATAAAGCTTCTTAATTTCAGCAAGAAAAACTGTCATGCAACAACATTCAACAACGTCCTATACAGTGTAACTGTTAAAAGAAGGTTTGCGTTTTTATAAATGTATAGATAGTCAGCTGTACACAAACTAGCGACCAAATAGTGTAGATACCTAGTTTTAAAAGAAAACCCCAAATATCATGACTCAATTGTACCTGGCTGGCTTTTCAATATTGTTGTCATTTGTCCCACATTCAAATGTGTTGTAAACATCGCCAATGTGACCCTTATGTTGTTGTATGGAAACTGCACAGAAACCTGTATGGTAGAGTCTGTGCATTTGTTGTCATTTCAAGTTATTGGCACTATCAATGTTTTCCATTGAACTGTTATAGCTAAAAGCCAGAACTGTTGCCAGAAAGAAAGCTTTTTGTAGAGTCACAAACTGACCTACATGTGCCTAGTATTATTCTACATAAACATACAGTAGAAACGACATTTGCATGTACAGTATACACACAGCCCCGGGCATGTCCTTTTAACTCTGTCTCCTAGAAAAACCCCCCAGCTGAACAGTTTACTAAAAATTCTGACTCGGTCCAGTAAACTAAACAAACTACTTGACATCTTTATTCAAATATGTAAACCTGCTCCAAACTCATTACTGACTATGGGTTTATAATTGAAGAAAATGCAATATACAATATTATGCTAAATAATGCAATATTTGATTCACAATACAATATTTCAAAAAAATTGTGTTTGAAGAATATAAGAAGTCGGTTATATAATTTTGTAAAATATTGAATTGCGAATCAAATATTGCTAAACATAGCTGATAAATTGTGCATGGTTTTTCCTTGTATTCATCCACCTAATACTTTGAACATTACTATTTAAAGTAATAAATTGCTCATTTATTGCAGACTATTGCGTATGCCTATCACAATATTTCAGAAATGTAAATATATTGTGTAGATTTATTTTTACATTTTTCTATTAAAAGTGATTTGTTTCCTAGTGTTTAAAGCTAGAAAAAAACATATCCTTTTTTCTGTCTTGAAAAGAGATAATAAACATAATCTGTCTTTAAACACAGAAGCAAAAAAGGGAACAGATTAGAAAAGGTCTGGCAGCATCATCAAAAAAACTGACGTAATATTTACACATCATGAAGTTTCCTACGTCAAGCCTATCGACTACAAACTTGATGCACACTTTTCAGACACTGGGGACTTGAATTCGATTAAGAGTTGTCCATTTTCATTTAAAAATGTTATATACACTCTATATTACAGCATTTATAATTTGTCTTGAATAAGTCTGTAATTATTTAAGATAATTATCTGATATAAAAGATTGAATAATTGCAAAGACTTGTACTATTTTGAACCTAACACAAACATT